>JAIUJM010000068.1:0-34227 GCA_026262225.1 Inosperma sp. D86
GATGTTGGCCTCCAAACAGCCCTCCCAAAAGACCTATAAGAGGAATGAGCAAATCGAGGATTTCCGAGTCCCAGCATCACTTGCCTTTCCCACTTTTTCCTTGTTGCTGCGAAGGTGCACCATAATCAGGATACGCTCCTTGATTATTGTTATACCCATAACCGCTTGCAGGATAAGGGGGACTTTGCTGGTATACGGGAGGACTGTTGGGCCCAGGACGCCCGGGGGGTACCGGCGGAGGATTTGCGGGTGGGGCATACTGAGTCTGGACAGGGGGTGTAGTGGGAGGAGGTCCAAATGGATGTTCCCAGGTTGTCACAGGTGGCGAGGCTCTGGTATTAACATAAAACCTAGACAAAAGCCAGATAAGTTGGGGTTTCAGAATGGTCAAGTAAACTGGGCTTGCCAAGCTCGGTAACTGCAATCGATGATAAGGACGATATGTCTTCAGCGATAAGAAGAACACTTACTTGGGATCATACTGGGTGATCCAACCTTCAGGTAGAGGTCTGGTATCTGGATTCCCTGAAGCAGACATTGTCAACGTCGTGTAAAGAGTTCGAAGTTGGAATTCACAGGAACAAAGTGACCTTATATATATTCGGACTCAGGTGTACAGCATCACGCAGCCGACCTAACAGTAACAATGGTATTATCAATCATTATCCACAAGTGTTGTACAATACGTGATAGCCCCAGAAACAAATGAAATCATAAACCCCTCAAAATAAACAAATATGAGAGGATTATAACACGAAATAAGATAGAATAAAGGAAAATGTCAAGAGATCTTCAATCAAGGAAAGTGGTTGAACATAATTAAACCAGACAAGATGGGGATGCCGGGAACAGGTCATCCGACACAGCCAACAATATGTCAAAGGATACAAGCGGTGCAAACAGGCCCACGCCACACCCTCGACCCTAAGTTGTTTTTGTTTAAGTTACTCCGTTACACCTTGGAGGGCTTTTTAGCCTTCTGCGACTTAGGCTGGGTTGATCCAGTCCTCCGCTTCTTCGGAGAGGGTTTCTCCTGTTCACTCTCCTCTTCGCTCGAATCACTGTCCGGCGCTGGTTGCTCAGTTTCGATACGAGGTCCATCATCTTCTGATTCTTCGTCATCCGAAGATTCAGAGCTGGGCGAAACCCCACTGACTTTGGATGCAGGAGGACGGGCAGCCGTGGCTGCAGAAGTCCCCGGAGCACTGCCAGTCGCATTGCCGGGTTTCGGGCCACGAGGCTTTGTGCCTTCCTTTTGAGGCTAACGTAATTCAAAGGGTTGGACCTAACGCGAACAGGCATATAGCGGAACTACCAACTTACCGTCGTGTCAGCCTCGACGGCTACGTCAGTCGCTTGACTCTCTGCGAGGTTGCGACTGTCGTAGGCTTTCTTTTCCTTCGAGTATTGTGCCTTGGCTTTCTCCACAATTCGATAGTAGGTCTTAAGATAGAACACGCGGGAAAAGGATCAACACGCCTGGTTAAAGTGAGGAATTCCGGTATGCCACATACCTCTTTTTGTTCAGGAGTCATTTTCTTCCATTGCTCGGATATTAAAGACAGAATCTCTGGGTTGGTTAATTCAGGATGTTGACTCTTGAGTTCGTGGCGGACTTCGTTCTGGAAAACGAGATAGGCAGAAGCCGGCTTCTTTGGAGCGTTGGGATCTTTCGGTTTGGTGATACGTTTACGCTTCTTAGGAGCTTCGCCATCCTCCGGCAAAAGCGCAGCCCTGCGTTTTCCTTTACCTGATTGGGAAGCGCGGGGGCTATGGTAAGGACGCGCGCTTAAAGACGTGTAATTTACGCTAGATTTCTTACTTTTCTGAGGGGTAGCTTCCTCTGGTGAATATTGAATGTCGACGACGACTTTTGCAAAAGTGTCTGCGAGCTGAGCGCAGTTGCGCATCGACTCTGCGACGGCCGCGAGGCTTGAAGCGAGCTACAAAAAAATTGGAAATTGAAATAGAGATAAGTCGGAACATTTATGAATACCGACCTGTTGCCTATGAAACTCGAATTTTTGCACAGGGTCAGACATAACACAAAGGGAATGTTCAGAAAGAAAAGACAAATTGAACGTTAACAAAATGATTTTGTTGATATTACATACACAATAATAATCTTATGTCTCAGTGACCGTGGGTAAATAATTTAAAGCGGAGTTTTAATCATCTTAAGGCTGCGGTCACGACTCACGACAACGCGGACTCTCCCGCCAACCTTTAAGCTCCCAAAGCGAGGGGATTGCAAGGCGCAGTGTGTAGCTGTGCTGACGGTCTCTGCTGTTTGTTTCCCTGTGTTCTTCTGGCCTCAATAAGCCCCCTTTTTTTTATAGTTTGCTTTCACTGAGCTTGCACCATATCGATTAAAGTCCTTTTTTAAAAAAAGAGAGAGAAAAAGTTGCACGAACGCAATGGAATCCCAAATGTTCACCCAATGGGTTCAGACGCCAATTCCAGAAGCGTCCCAGCAGCATAGTGTTTTGGCACAGCATGAGGGGGCGAACAGAGGGTCGTCCGACGATTGGTCAAAAGACCGCTCACAAACTATGGCCAACCTCCCCATTCAAACGACGCTGGGTGGTCAAACACTGGACTTGAACGAGTTTACGTCGTTAGGAGATCTTCCCGGTGAGTTGCTCAGGCGTTGTCAGCATTGTTCGTGCTGTAATGTCGTGTAACACAATTGATTGACATTTTTGTTGTCCGACTCTTCAGGCCCATCCACCTCGCCTCTGTATTTCAACCCATATCTTGCTTCAAACTACCTCGCATCATCCCCATTCAACGCAATTCCTTATGGCGCACCGTGGACAACGACGCCTACTCCCATCCCGGTGTCAACGTACTCCAGCCTCAATGGAGCAACAACTGCACCCACCCAATCCCAATCGCAAGTTCAATCCACCCCAATTCCGTCACAGCAACCTCAACAACAGGCTCAAACTCAACAATCTACACATCAGATGGCAATCGAGTAAGCAATCGTCCTTGGCTCGAGTTTCCATGTCTAACACATCCTTAGTCCTATTCTTACATTGAACGGCAATGGTCAAAGCCTTCAGTCTTCATTTACTCAGTCTTCAACATATTCGACTGCTCAAGCGCAACTGCAGCAGCCACCTCAACCACAGTCGTCTCAGGCAATGACTCACAAAAACTTTACTATCGCTCAACCAATATTGTATCCTTATTACCGTCCTCAATCTCAGCAGGCGTCTCAGGGCACGCTATCTCCTCAGGCCCTTCATTCACCAGTGCAAATGATGCAAACTACCTTTTTTGCTCAGCCACACTCCCAGTCATTATCCCATAACCAACCACAACAAATACAACCAACTTCTGTCATGCTTTCCGCACCGTCAGGAGTGTCATCGATAAGCCCGCTGCAAGGGGAAGTTCCGCCTGTTGCAATGTCGAATTCGGCATCGAAAACGGCACCGGCCTCTGGATCAACTCCGGAGGAAAAAGAAGAACGAAAAAGGAAGTTTCTTAATTCCATCCGGCCGCTGTTGCAATCCTCGGCATTTTCCGGCGCACAGGCCGTGCAACATCTAACGGACCGGATTGTCGAATATGGTGTGACAGAGGTAGAAGCGCAAGTTCGATTGGATATTCTTGCGCGCATTAGAGACTGTGCTGGGAACCATTACTATAGAGCATGGTCGGAAAATTCGCTCGCTGTCGACATTACCCGCGAGTGGATTAAAGCGGCCGCAAAAGATGATTCGGGAGGATTACAAGAGACCATCATGCCTTTACTTCATGTAAGCCATCAAAAGCTTAATGCCGAATGTCATTCTGACCTAAACATCGACAATTCAATTCAGCTCATTGACCGACTACCATTTAATCTTGATTCTCTGGCATCATCAAAGCTTGGTAAGGTAATCAAGACTTTGGGAAAGGGTGAACGATCACCTGGTGAGTTTTTCCGTTTCCTATTTACCGCACGATAGTGGAACTTTCACATAACGATGGTGTGGCCCAACATGTGACGCAATCACCTGGACACCTGATGTTTGGCTGGAACGGGCAGTTGTGTTGGGCAGCCTTTGAGAGCTGGATCCCTTAATCTTATAAGAAACAAAACGCTAAAACGGTATAGTTGAGCTAATCTGGAATGATCAACCATGATACCTTTCCTTTATTTTCCTTTCTTCGTGAGAGGCCGTAAATAAAAGCCAAATAAATCTAACATGAATCATTTGTTTCCCATTAATGCAGCGATCAAGGATATGGCATCGAACTTAGAACGAAGATGGCGAGATATGCTTAATACGGGAGAAGAAAATCCAAAAGAGGGTTAGTCCATATCAAATCGATGAACGGTGTACCCTCATCTCATCGCATTATCTTCAGATACCAAAAAACGGAAAGCCGGTGATCCAGCAAACACTAAAGGTGCTGTCCCTGTCAAAAAAGTCGCAGTGGGAACTACTTCCTCGACAAAACCTGTTGTCGTGAAGAAAGAACAGAAACCTACAGTAAAGGATGCCAAAGCCGACTCCTCCTTTTTTTCCGCGCCCAAACCAAAGGCAAAGCTTCCGTCATTCAAGAAGGCACCTGCCCCGACGCTAGTCAAGAAAGAAGATACAACCATAAATGCGGTAGCTAACATTTCACAACCCTCCAATTTCGATCCGTTTCAGGAAGCGCTCAAATCGATGAAGGTTGGAAGGAAAGGATCACCGGCCGTTTCGACACCTCCAGCACAATCCGCATCAAGTATAGAAGGGGGTAATGCTCAAGCAATGCTTAAGAAAAAGAAGTCGGTTTCTTGGGCACCGGATGGCAAACTTGAGTCAATAAAGCTCATTGAGAGGGCAGTGTACGATGACGATCCAGCAGATGTTCGTATCTCTTTCTCCGATTTATTATATTGTAGTCTTACTCTTTGCGTGAAATCGTTTAATTATCAGGGGAGGCTTGGATTGCATAGTTCTCGTGATCTGGACAGAGAGGAAGGAGCTGCACTACATGCACACCTATTTGAAGAGGCCCTTGATTGGTATGACCCGATCTGTAAGTATAGGAATTTTCATTACCTTGGTCCCGATTTATTGAATAGTTGATTATTCTAGTGTTTGAAATGCCGCCCGATCCCGATCCCAACAATCCAAGGATGCCTAGGGGTTATCTAAGTGAGGAGAAGGGCGTCCAAGAGCAGAGGGAACAGACGGCGCTATCAGCAGTGTATATGATGCCTAGTCAGATTCCGGATTCACCTGGCGAGCCCTCCACAGTAATTTCAGAAGAAGAAGCCGATAAGGATGTCAAGACGATGACATTGGGTGACGAACTGGAGACCTTGTTCTATTCTGCTCCAGAAGTGGATCAGTCAATGAGCATGAATGTAGATTCAAATCTCAACGTCAGCCAACTTATTGGACAGCTGTCCACAGCTGTCGCGAACGTGGTGGACACGTCTGCACATCAACCGCCGGCTTTGGATTTATCATCGGTGGCTGCGGTATCTAACTTACGGCAGGAACAAGTACAGCAACTTCTGGCTCAATTAACATCTTCGATGAACGTGGCTCCAGGTCAGCAACAGCCACAGCAATATCCACAATACAGCAATACAACGAATTCCGGAGGAGCTAACGCCGCAGTTTCTGGATGGGGATCCGGTGCAACACCTCATCAATTCTCCGATTACAGTCAAGTATACGATGACGACATGGATCAGTATTCGTCACGGTGGGAAGGCAGCCGTGGAGGTGCAAGGGGTCGTGGAAGTCGTGGAGGACGGGGCGGCAGAGATGATTGGTCTAACAAACCATATTCTAGTAGAAAAACTAGACCCTGCTTATTTTTTCAACAACAAAGGCGAGCATTAATATCCTTGAATTTTTGCCATCCCATTTAAGGAAATTGAACTAATTTGTTTTGGAAATTAACAGATGCAAATATGGTGACCAATGCGACTTCCTGCACGAATTGGTGCCCACTGAACGGTGAAGATAAGTCTAATATCTTGATTCTTAGAACCGCCTCTCGGTTTCTGAGTAGCATAAAGCTCAGCATATTCTATACCTTATTTTTTTATTAGCGTTATCCAGATTCAGATTCATAATTTTCACTGACACCCTGCACTTACAATTTTTCCCTACAACATACGCATCGTGGAATTACTTAAATTATTCTTGTCATTCATTCATTACGTAGATTCAAAATCTCACGACAATTCTGGTTGAGACAACAGATTTGGTCATTGTTAATATTGAACGATTGATATGTGAATATAAGTATAATGTATTTTGTCTTTGTGAACCTCAGTTGTCGGGGCTTGGGCGAGTTATCCAGATCAGATAGATAGGGAAGTACAGTACAATCTAATGCACAAAGTAACAAAAATTAACAAATGGCAAAATGAATGAGAAGATAAAGCATCATTGTAAGAACAAGAAATATTTCAATAGTAGCCAAGAAGGCAATACAATAAACAACACAGAAGGAAACCAGACGACCGTTATCCAGGTCCTGTTCCAGTCCGTCCACGTTTCCGATTTTGACGTTTTGTAGTTGGTTGGTCGTTGCCCATTGTAGGCGACGAAACATCACCAGTTTGTTTCCTCTTCAAAGATGAATTTGCGTTTGATGGCGTACTCGCACTTGCCATTCCCGGCGATGTTGTTGGAGCAGTTGGCATTGGTTGACCTTGCTGCTGTTGGGGAATTGCCTTTGGCTGTTTATCAGGTGAATTCATCACCGAAGGCGTTGTGTTTGGTGGCGAGTTCATCGTTGACCCCGGTGGCACTGAATGTGTTGCTGAAGGGGAAACACTTGAGTAGAGGGTTGTCGTTGAAGATGATGAAGGAGTTTGGGGATAGAATTGGGGGTTTGGGTTCATAGGATGGCCATGTGGACCAGGAGGTTGAGGTGCGGGGGGAGCCGGAAGAAGAGCACCAGACTCGCGAAGTTTCTGCGCAAATTCTCTCAATGCATCTGAAAAGTCAAATTCGTTGAGCAACCAAAATAGACTAAACCAGCCAAGAGCCAAAAAAAGAAAGAAAAAACATACCACGAGGCCCTAAAGGCGTCTTCTTCGCGAATTGGATCAACTCCGACATGGAAGTCACACTTTCCGCCAATTCGAGACACCGCATTGTCGCTTGTGGAATTCCAAAAGCGTTGACGGGTTCGCCAGGGATCGAAGCATGTTCAATCAGAGTCCTCGGTTCTTCCCATCTTCGTTCCTCCTCCGCTTGTTGCTGAGCGGATAGATTAAGAGCTGCAGGTCCAACACCAGCAGCAGAAGGACTCGGGGCCGTCAGCATCATAGGTGGAGCAGGCATGGGAATACTCTCTATCGACCTGGATCCCAACACTGATTCCAGTGCTATGGACTTGTCGTAGTAATTCGCATCGAATTGGAATTCATCAAACCTGAGGACCACTTCGGGTTCTTTGCTATTTCCAGGGGGACTCCTTGATGTCGCAACAACATGGGCCGTTAATGGCCCTCGTAGAGTGATGGTGTATCCGTTCGTATATTTGTACGTCCAAGCCGCGTTGACACATTCAACGATAGCACGTCCCGCTGTTTGTGATCTCTCCCTCGCACCGTCCAGCGAGAAGGTCATCGATTTGACACCAGATTGGGTGGTGACCAAGAAGAAACGAGGAAGTATAGGAACGCCGATTTCTACAACAATAACGCGAACCGCGCAAAAATAAATACCTCGATATTTGTTGCCAACTTTTGAAAAGGCCACTGAAATGCACTCACCGAATGGCTTTGCTTCATTTTTCTGATTATCCTTCCATAGTGTTAGCTTCATGAGGGCCTTGGGCGTGAAGTACTCTTTGACCACATAATTCCAAAACGACAGTTCATGCTTCTGTCTGTTTTCGCCGGAGAGCAGTCCACTGAACTGCAGAACACGCATGATACCCTGCCCATTTCCAACCTTATCTTGCATGCTATTTGAGGGGCTGGACCTAGATAGACACAGCCAGAGTTGCATAATGAATGACAATATGATGCAAAGCACGAAATAATTCTTACGATGATCGTGAAGGAATCGATCTTCCCTGCTCACCCGTTTGATCTGCCCCAGCACCAGCTGGCGGAGGACTTGTGGTGACAATTGCCGTCGGCGTCGTCGAAACGGGAGGTCGTGACTGTGCTGCAATACTTGTTGTCACGGGCTGAGGACCGCCTACCACAGACCCTTGAGGAGGAGGAGGAAGTGGCAGAGCAGGACCAGTGCCGCCTCCTGGCGGTCGAGGCGCAATAGGCGTTAACGGTTGTTGCTGCTGCGGGGGCTGCGGATGTAGAGGTGGACCATGAGTTTGGTGATGGGAAGGGGGTAGCCGACCTGCAGCTGTCAATCCTTCAGAGAAGGCACTAGCTGACATTGATCCACGTGAAGGTTGGGATGCTGAAGGTGGGATGCTGCCTGGAGTACCACTAACACCAGCAGCCTGCGAACCTTGTTGTCGCTGCTGTTGGGAAGGTGCCGCAGCTTGTGAAGGGAGGTTCATTGGTTCTGTCTGCAACTGATGAGGGTGTTGATGCCGGTGACTTGGATGTTGGTGCGGTGGGCCTGGTGAGGGTTGAGTAGGCGGTCGCTGCTGTGGATTTGGCATCGACGGATTGTGTGGTGCGGAAGGGAGAGATGGATGTTGAAGTGACGGGGTTTGACTCGGTATGGATGGAGGAGGAGGCATAGCAAAGTTTTGATTGTACATATCCACAGACATGTCAAGTTGTTGTTGTGCGGGAGTGGGGAAGAATTTATTAGCCGGTGTTCCACCTTGAGTCGCCATCATCCCAGGTGGTGAAGTCTGAGAGATATCCGATAATTGCATCGGCGGAGATGTAGAGGTAACATAAGGATAGGAAGGACTTGGGCTTGGAGGGACGCCTCTGCCGGGATTATTGGCTGAAAATTGCGTCGGCGGATAATTCATGAACGACATGGAATTGGCATTGTCTGGGCTCGTTCTCATCCGGCTGATGGAAGCATGAGATGGACCCGGGGTCGACATTGTCATACCTTGTGTTGAATTTGGTCGGGGAGGGGTAGGAAGCTGGGAAGGCGGCATGGGTCCATTGGAAAAAGTGCTTGGATGAGTGCCCGGCATACCTCCGGGAAGTGGAGCTGAGCCGAGTGGTCCTGGGGTTAGACTGCTCATAACCTGGCTCTGTGCAGAGGACATTCTTGGCTGTATGGGTGGGTTCCCAGCAACCTGACTTCTCAAGATATCGGACATCGTCGGTTGTGGCAACATTGGCTGCTGCTGCTGCTGGTGTTGTAAACGCAACTGGTTGAGTTGCTGTGGGTTCTGCTGACCACCAGGAACCTGACGAAGTTGGCCGGGGATACCTGACTGGGGATTGATGCCCATACTCATACTACCTGCGACTGAGCCTGGTATTACGCCGAGTGGGTTCATGTTGTTAATATGTGGTTGTGAATGGACACGACGGATGTTAGGATTTGTAGCCATGGACTGTTGCATCATATTTGAAGGAAAAGGCAAGCCTTGGAGCTGAGATTGGATATGGGCATTCGCCGATGAATTGGGTACGGCAGGGTTGAGTTGTGGGGGATTCTGAGGCTGCCTCGGGACCATTTGACGCTGCTGCTGCTGCTGCATGGGATTTGGTTGGATCGGATATCTCTGAACAGGACCCCCAGGTACTTGGGCCGCACCGAGCATGCCCATGGGTGGGTTTGTAGTGATATTCTGTGGCATTGCCAGGGACGTTTGAGAGAGAGACTGCTGGGCACCGAGAGGAACAGCATTCTGTATAAAATGGTTAGAAAGAAGATTCTGCTGTTGGCTGATGGTCGACATGCTCGGACGAAGGGGACCGTTCATGTGGAGGGGAGATTCAGACAGATGAGGATAGGGTACGATGGTGATAATGAATAGTAGAGATGAGAGCCAGCATGAACGACGAGGAAGCAGTCGAGAGGAACGGCGGAGACAGCGAAAACGGTTGTTTGGTCGATGAAGAAGACAGCGAGAAAGGGTCACTGTTCGGTTGCACGTGGCTGCGTTCTCTCAAACAAGTACCATCATGGTTCGCAAACTCAAATACCACGAACAAAAGCTTCTTAAAAAAGTAGATTTTCTCAACGTACGGTCTCTTTTTTTTCAATTATAAGATTCAATTCTAATGACATTCACAGTGGAAACAAGATGCTGGTCTACGAGAAATAAAAGTTATCCGTCGTTATCACATCCAGAACCGCGAAGACTACCACAAGTTTAGTCTCTTACGAAACCTTTGATCGTCGTTTACACCGTTTACAGGTACAATAAATTGTGTGGGTCCTTGCGCCAATTCGCGTACAGGGTCTCTCTCCTTCCAGCACAGGACCCCTTCCGTGCACGGATGGAGGCACAGCTCCTGTCAAAACTATATGATATCGGCGTCCTCAATTCAACTGCAAAGCTCAGCGATGTCGAAAATAAGCTGACAGTGGCTGCCTTCTGCAGGCGGCGCCTGGCCGTTTTCATGTGCATGTCAAAAATGGCAGAAACTGTAAGCGCTGTACGTTATTTTTCTTTTCGCCCCGGTTTTTCCTCTGCCTAATCCAGCCCTTGAAGGCCGTAAAATTTATTGAACAAGGCCATGTTCGCGTCGGTCCTGACACAATAACAGATCCAGCCTACCTTCTGACAAGGTATCTTTCTTTTCTTTTCTTTTCTTCCCATTTTCATTGCGACTGACATTGTTGACAAGACGAATGGAAGACTTTGTAACGTGGGTTGATACATCGAAGCTTAAACGCACGGTCATGCAATACAACGATGAGGTATCTGTATTCACTCTCTTTGTCTTCATATAACTCATTTTGTGTGACGTGCAGCTTGACGACTTTGACTTGCTGTGAACACCTCCGTCATCAATCAATTAATTGTGAGCCCGGAACTCTGTTCATTCAAAGTTCGTCCATTGCGGGCTTGACGAAATCATGCACTAACGAAAACCCCACCGAACATTCATCCTTTCTGATGGTCAACGTCCTGCATTTTCGCGGAAATGCCCACATTACGTACCATACTGAGGCTCAATTAAATAATCTCTTAGTGCATGATGCAGTCCTATCTGCGTGAAATGACAAAGAGACGTTCTTACGTTGGAATTAGCACATGTTAGACTAACTAGATAGAGAATTTGATTTTCTCGGTCAATTTGGTTGGTGAGAAACGTGTTGCGGTTCTACAAACACGCTTGTGATTTCGCGCGTCCTCGTTTCCTTTTTCTTGCTTTCCATAACCAGCGACTACAAACTAATTGACGTCCTTCCACTTTCCCTTCCGTTTGCTCACGACTTTCCGGCTCAGGGTGCTCCTGTGCCCGTAACGAATCACTTAATATCTTCAAATAGAACTCTTATTAAGGTATCTTTACTGTAACGCTATATCAGGGGTTGGACAGTTGCTAAGTCATGGCCGACCATGATGGGTCGGGTAACATCAAAGTCGTGGTTCGATGTCGCCCACTAAATTCTCGAGGTATGTTCTACGCCGTTTTCCCTACCCTAACGATCGTCTAAAAGTACTCAAACGCCTTAATTAACAGAACTCGCCCGTGGGGCGAAAATGCTTATCCGCATGCAAGGCAACCAAACTTTCCTTGACCCTCCCGAACCTGGCTCCTCTCAAGACTCAAAACGCGCTACGGAGCGAAAGACAATGCCCTTTAGCTTTGATAAATCGTATTGGTCTGCGGGGTCAAGAGATGAACCCGGTTATTGTTCGCAGCAGACGCTTTTCGACGATTTGGGCAAGGAGTTGTTGGACCATGGATTTTCGGGATTTAATGCGTGTATTCTTGCCTGTGAGTGGTTTGTAGCTTTGCAAGTGTGGAAAGGGATTACTGATTGTTAGGACACAGATGGGCAGACGGGTGTGTGGCATGATCCTCTTCGCTTGAACGAAAGATAATAATTTGGCTCCGCATTTATAGGGTCTGGTAAATCTTACAGGTGTGTTTTTTGGTGTTAAAATGCAGACTTGTGGAACTTACTTGCCACTTTAGCATGATGGGATGTACGCTTCATTTATTCCGATTAACAGCTTGCAGCAAGTTGATGTTTTTCTTCTTAAAGACGGTCCGGATAAAGGAATTATACCCTTAACTTGTATGGAGTTGTTCGAACGTGTTCAAGTAAAGACCAATGCAGATCCAAATGTCAGGTTCACCGTAGAGGTTTCATACATAGAAGTACGCAACAATCCCTCTCATCGTCTCGCTCTCCAAACCCTAACAACTCTACTCTCTATCTCTGTAATACGGGAATCAGATCTACAACGAAAAGGTTCGGGATCTGCTCAACCCCAAGAACACCGGGAACCTCAGGGTTCGTGAGCATCCGAGCTTGGGACCTTACGTCGAAGATCTCAGCAAACTTGTCGTCGGAAGCTACGACGAGATGATGACCCTCATGGATGAGGGTAATAAGGCACGCACTGTGGCGGCTACCAATATGAACGAGACGTACGTACTTATACACAAATTCATTTTTGGTCCAAATGGGTGCACATTTATTGGCGTCGCATCCCTTCTCCCCTGTGTTACGACTTCTGTTCCGAGATTGAAGCGCAGCCGAGCGCGCTCCATCGAATTGCGTCGCTACTATATTCTTCCCTTCTCGTGACGCCAAGTTCTTGATCCTTCTATGCAGATTGTGACTCGCACTGCATCGTAGTATTCCCCTTTTCGCAATCACCTCATTTGCACTTTTCCTTCCGATTCTAACATGTTCTCTTTTCTTAGGTCCTCTCGATCCCATGCGGTTTTCACCCTACTTCTAACAATGAAGAGGCACGATGTAGAGACTAATCTAGATACAGAAAAAGTATCTCGTATCAGGTATGGGGCCACTCTCCGGTCAGACGTACCTTTGATCCGACTAACCTCTCTTTCGATGATTTATCTTCCTTTTTTTCATCACATCCATTGTTTGACCACCACATGACACTGCATTTCCAACCCAATCATTTCTCGCACATAGCCTAGTCGACCTTGCAGGATCAGAACGTGCGAATTCCACAGGTGCAACAGGCCAGCGCCTTAAGGAAGGTGCAAATATCAACAAGTCTTTGACTACTCTTGGAAAGGTCATATCAACGCTTGCTCTGGCAAGTCAGTCCGATGGGAAGAAAGGGAAGAAGAAGGCGGAAGAGTTCGTGCCTTACCGTGACTCGGTAGGTGTTGCCTTGGAAAATGCACTAGTCTTTAGATATTGGATTAAGTTTCTTTCTTCTGTTACTCGTAGGTTCTGACATGGTTACTCAAAGACAGTTTGGGTGGGAACTCCAAAACTGCCATGATAGCTGCCATTTCACCGGCCGACTACGAAGAAACGTTGAGTACGTTGCGTTATGCCGATCAGGCCAAGAAGATCAAGAATAAGGCGGTGGTGAACGAGGATCCGAACGCGAAGCTTGTGCGAGAGCTCAAGGAAGAGTTGGAGATGCTAAGAGGTAAGTACGATTTTTTCGCACTTGAGAAGCTCCTCAGCTTGTGCGATCTTATCTCCCATGTGATCGCGATATACTGACGGATTCTACTTTGTCTTCGGTTCTACTTGTCGCCATATACAACACTGCTTCCATGATTTTTGTTGTTGTCTTGTCTACGCTTTCATTGGGGGGTTCTCAAATCCACATGAACAGCGCGTGTTGCTGGAGCCAGTTTGGAAGACACTTTTGACCCCACTGTTCCTCCTGAGAAGCAAAAAGTCACGTATCGAACGAAAGATGGTCGCATTAAAACTGTCACCAAGGCTGAACTTCAAGAACAAATGGAGGCGAGCGAGAAACTTATGCAAAGCCTTAACGAGACTTGGGAACAGAAATTGCAAAGGACCCAAGAGGTCCAGAAAGAACGTGAGAAGGCTCTTGAGGAGCTGGGCATTACAGTGGAGAAAAACCTGGTTGGTGTCCATACCCCAAAGAAAGTGAGTAATGATTTCGATTTTGATCTCTTTGTTCAGCCTCCGTAACTCATCGCCGCCCCTATCTTCCCCCCATCCTCTTGCTTCTTTTAATTTGATTGAGTTCTGGATCACGAACTGACGTTATTACTAGATGCCCCATCTTGTCAATCTGGTACGTTCCTTTTCATGTTTGCTCATACAGCAAGGTATTGGGCTTGTGGAGCTGAAGCTTATAATTCGATCTTTTCGGTGAATATTCGTTATAGAACGAAGGTAAGAAAGAAGCGAATTAATATACCTTTCAATCCTTTAATCGCCCTTTCTGTTACTACAGACCCTCTTATGAGCGAATGTTTGATCTATCAACTGAAGCTAGGGCAAACGATCGTAGGTGACAACTCCTTATTCTTCATATGAGTGACAAAGACGTCTATTCGCCTTCTATTAGGTCGGTCGGATGGATAGTGATAAGCCAGCTGCAATCCGGTTAAGCGGAGATAACATTCTCGAGGAACACTGTGCATTCGATAATGTGGACGGCAAGGTCACACTTGTATCTATGCCTGATAGCATCACGGTAAGAACAACATATATGGTGTCACCAGTGATTGACTGGCTTTGTGATCTTAAGTTCTTGAACGGCAAACAACTTACTCCAGGTCAAGTGAGTGATCCTACCCTCTTGTAGTTAAACTTGATGATGCTGACGATATTTCTAGCCTTACAAACTCCGTTCAGGCTTTCGAATTATACTCGGTTTGTTTTTCAACGATGTCATTTACAGTTCCTCTCACAGTCATATATGGTCTAGGTGAAAACCATGTCTTCAGGTTCAACAACCCTGAAGAAGTTCGTAAACAAAGGGATCGTGCCACTGCCCGGTCGAACATGCACCTAAGTGTAACCGCAGCGGAGCTTGACCAAAATAGTGACCAGTCGCCTCGGCCTGATTCGCCCACCTCATCCACTGACGAACAGTTCGATGTGGATTGGACTTTTGCAAAACGAGAGGCTGCATTGGCACGCCTTGGCTTGGATCCTACACTAGATAATCTACCAGATGACGACTTAAACAAATTGTATGAGAAGATCACCAAAGTGAAGACGATGCGGGACCATACAAAGTCACGCCCAGAGAGCAGCATGAGCCAGGTCGATGATATTTGGAGCGAGACTAGTCGACCTCAGACAAGCGACGCAAACACAGACGACACCAGCCTGTATGCAGCAGGCGGTAGTCCTGCTGTTGATGGCGCTCTGAAGGATGCTCAATATCAATTGGAGAACAAGGCAGCGGAAATCAATGGAGATGCCACCGAGGCAGAGGATCTGAGGCTTGAAAAGGAGCATATGGAGCAACAACTTCGGCTCGTGACATTTCAGATGAAGCGACTGATTGATGCGAGGGCTCGAGGAGACATGGACGCTCTGGACATCGACTTTGAGCCTGCTGTGTATTCTGCTCGGCAGCTGCGGTTGGTCCGGAAGGTGCTGGATCGGTGGCGAGCTCATCGCGCTTTTTCAATGGCAGAAAAGATTTTGACAAATGCCGTGATCGTCAAAGAGGCCAACATCATAAGGTACTCTCAGTTTGATATCAAACGCAGGACTGCCATGACTAACTCGTATTGGCAGTCGAGAACTCAGAAAACAAGTGGCCTACAATTTTACCATTGTATCCGGAGGATCTCTTGCTGCTCCGTGCTCGGCCGTTGATACAATTGTTGGGCTTGACCAGTTTGGCGATGTTGTTGATCCTGTCCTTGCCTGTGCTACGCAACCTTCTGCTGCAGTCAAAGTTCTCGACAAGAAGCACAATGCCATCTATGTGTGGTCATTGGATCGTATGCATCACCAGCTCCAGCGTATGCGCAACCTCACAACATATATCGATCGGCCTTCGTATACACAGCACTTCTCTTCTGACGAACCCTTTTTTGATTCCCCACCCCCTGAGTATTCCTTCATTGGCAATGCCCTTTTATCACTAGCAACCCTATCACGCAAGATGTCGTCTATATCGACAGCGCCCATCTTTTGCCGATATACTGCAGAAGCCATCGGGTCATGTCGGATCGAAGTGAAGGTGGTTAATGTTATTCTTTCGTCCAAGTATTCCCATGCGTCCTCTCCGCCAACTCGGTCTTCATCGCCTGCCCCGTCAGCTTTGCCATCTGGGAGCAAATTGAGCTTCTTCCTGACCATTGATCAAGTCAAGGGCCTCTCATCTCATGATTTTCGGAGTGTCCATTTTCAAGTTCGGCTGTCTTCATTTGTTGGATTGACAGTTGCGGCTGAAGAGATCTTTCCTTCGACAGCAGTCGATATAGAGTCGTCCACCCTGTCTGAACTAAAGTTTAGGCGTGCTTTTACGATAGTAACCACTGCGAAGGTTCTAAATCACTTGCGGCAGGGGTATGCCCCGATCGAGTTTTTTGCGGCCCTCAAGCCCACATATTTGGAACGAATGGAACGGTGGGATGAGCTGCGTGAGCAGAAGCAATTCCCCCGATCCGACCCATCTCTACAATCCATCCCAACAACCCTACCCCCGATGCGCCGTTCTGAAACCGACTTTGTGGTGGAACAAACACATGACGTTGTCGCGTGGCTGCAAGTCTGTGAACTCGCTCCAGATGGCACTTACACGCCCGTGCCTGTTATCTCTCACGGTCCGCATGATGTCGGTGTATTCTCCCTTCGGCAAGGCCTACAACGTCGCCTAGTGATCTCCCTTTCATCTAACTCAGGTCTTCAACTTCCATGGCAAGAGTACACAAAAGTCCGTATTGGAAATGTACGACTCCTGGATGCTAAAGGACGCATACATGAATCATCTTCCAAATCCATGACAATGCTTCCCATTATGAAAGAGCAACAGTTGGAATTTAAGCCAGACGGCACCAGTACTTTGACTTGCACTGCACTCTGGGATTCAAGTATCCACGACTCTCTTCTGCTTAATCGTGTCACTTCTGTGAATCATCGCATAGTCCTTCAATTAGTGTGGTCGGTGGTTGTCGAGATATGTGCTGAACCCGTTCAGTTCAGCATGGACGTGGCGGTCTCAATGCAGACCCGTGACGCAGGTCCTCCATCGAAAATTCTCACTTTCTTTGGTTCCAACAAGATTCTGTCTAAGACGAGCACCCTGTTCAATGTGCGGCTTTTTCCACCGCTTACTCGTTCTGCTAAAGACTTGTGGCGTCTGGATACTTCCGAGAAGTATGTTAGAGGCGAAGAAGTTTTGGGTGTCTGGAAACCTCGGGGGATTTCTGTTGTTGAAGATTATACTCGACTGATCATAACTGAACAACGAGCAGCGGATGTTCAAGCAATACGAGTCATACTAGCAGCATGTCCCCCAAAGCCCATTTCTCCTGACGCTCTAGCGTGGCGTACTGACGATCTCCTGAAGAAAGCGTTAGGTTTGTGGCAAAAGCAATTTGGCCATCGCGGAAAGGCACGTCGGCAGTTTCATGAATAACACATATCTTATTCTCCGTTTTTCCAGATAATTCTCAGTCAAGAACCAATCGATTATGATGAACTACATCCTTTGAAAAAGATGGCGGATACAGAATCACTTCATGGGCTGAAGTTGATTTCTGAAACGAAAATTGCGCCACGAATGTAAATGAATCATTTCCCCATTGCTTGTTTTCTTTTGGGTGCTGATACTATTAAATTTTAATATAACACAGTGATTCTACGACAAAGAAAGGTCACCTCTGGGTCTTGGTCGATGCCCGTCAGAATATCTGGGAACGAAAGTGGTTCGTACTGAGAAGGTTAGTTGACCCTACATTTCTAGGTCATCAGGCGGTTCCTAGAAACTCTCTGTCAAACAGGCCTTACCTTCATGTCTTCAAACATTCCGATGAAGTGGAAGAAACCGGAATCATTAGTCTCAGCGGTGTTAATGTTGAGAGTGACCCGCATAAGGAATCATTGCTTGGAGTGCGTACAATCTAGTCGGAAAGTCGAGTCAACACTCACGAGTTGATTCCACAGAAGCCATTTTCCTTCACTCTTTTTACCTCATCAAACTCCCATGCTCTAGCGGCTGCAAACGCTCGAGAGCTTCAATCATGGATATCTAAACTGGATCCCACTCGTTTACCGCCTTGATACATGTATATTTTATATCTTTAACTTAATTGTTTCCCTGCCATGACCGTTATGTCTGACGTCTCCTCTTTTTTGCATCCTCTAGCTAGTAGTACAAGTTGTTGTTTTCACCCGGAAGTTTCCATACCCCCTGATATAGACCCTTACGTCTTGCATATACCTTCGATGCCCGCAATTGGTCGCGGATGCAATTCACCATGTATTCAGAGGCTACAACGTAAAAAAGCACAGGTTGTAAATGCTGTCATGCTTATTCACAGGGAATCGAACAGCTCTTTCCACCCAATCAATGTAATTCGTAGGCAGACTGTCCCCAGAACGACGCTGCGCTCGGACTTGGAATGATTGCGCTTACTTGAAACATCCCTAAAAACTGGCATTCCACAAGAAATTGCATCCTCGATGAATATAGTTTCATAGCACGGTGCTTCTCTTCGAAGGTCGGAAGTGGCCACAAGTGATTAATCGATTACAAAGGAAAGAAACGGTAAATGAACTCTAGAAAGCACACAACCGGAAGAAGTCGTCGCCACAGAGCGAGAGTAACAGAATATATAAATTCACATATTGAATATACACTTGTCTAGAATGTCGTTCCTTCCCTGGAAAATGTAAGATGTCTAAGTACGTTTCTAACAATCGTTCACCAAGATAGTCCGAATAATGATAATTTTACGCAACTCGCATGATGCCCATTAGCCGTGCTTCTTCCGCATGAATTTTGAAGGTAAGTAGAGCTAAGTCTCCGAATTCGATTTGGCAGTGGTCAATCGCATCGCATGGCTGGCTTATCAGTCTGTATACCTAGTTAGTGGCCCATCTTTTATCAGTAAAGCTGGGGTACTGACATCCCGGATAAATGTGAGCATGTGGCAAGTGATATAACCTTGAGCAAAACCAGCCCCGGCATATGCGAAGAGATATTGCCACTTCCGCTTGAAAGCATCGTAGTCAGCACGGTCCTTCAAACTAGGGTAATCTTTGGCAATGATATCCTGGGTCAAGTTGGCTTCAAGTCGGCGTCCCCACTCTCTCAGAGTTCGGGGATAGTCTGAGGAATTGAGGACTCAGTTGAATCATCAGGTGACATCTAACAACTTACGGGCAGCGTGATTCTCCACATGATCCAACGTGAAACGTCCCTGGGATCCCGATTGTGCAGCAACTATGAGGGCCGTTGCGCTTGGCAAACAGGAATTTGGCCACATGTATTTGCGCATGAAGTCCTCCGCTCTGGAAATTAAAATCACTACTTTGAACAAAGGCGCGATAGAATAATCTTACTGGTAGTTGGAAAACCTCGATTCTGGGAAAGTGGACGCCGTCACAACTGCAGATGCACTCGTGGACTTGAGGGCGAAATCAACTAGTTTGAAATACAGGTTGTAGTATTTTGAGCCAACGTGCTATCCAAACATTACATCTCAATATGATGATCGATAACAAAATATAGAAGGGACGGACCTCTAGCATTTCTACGCTGATAAACGCATCGAAAGCTTTCTCGAAGTGGGCAGGAATCTCGCGATAATCCATGAGGTGAACACGAATCCGTCTCTCTAAACCAGCCTCCCTAATACGTTCTTCCGCCAACTTTTTCTGCTCTATTGAAAGAGTAAGAGTGTCGACTTCGCAACCGAAACATCGCGCAGCCTGGAGTTTTTATGAAAACAAAATTCGCTGTGTCTTAGTTTGGCCTACCTCAATAGCTAACCCTCCCCATCCTGTCCCAAATTCGAGGATTCGGTGACCAGGCTTCACACGGGCTGCCCTGAGAACATGATGTATCTTGCGACGTTGTGCAGCTTCCAAATGTCCTGAAGTCGGACGCCTTTCTAGATCTCCACGGACGCCACCTTCGGATTCGCCCCATAACGCACAAGAATACATCATCTCGTTGCTCAAAAACGCCTAGAGGAAAATGCCTGTCAGTTCACATAAATAACAATGGATCATCGAGTCGAAAGTACCTTGAATAATTCGTTAGATTGATCATAGCTAGCAATAACGTTGAGACGCGCTTGCGACCGTGTTTGACCAAGGAAGCTATTATATAATCCACTGACGGCCGAAGAGATTTTGGCCACAGCTGATGACATTGTATTTTCCATACCCTCTTGGTTTTCGAGCCAAAGCTGAATTGAAAGTCAAACCGAAATGAAAATAAGTGAGGTAGCTGAGTGAACGTACGTCCATGGCTCCCTTAAGTGATGAAACCTCAACATCCCCAATCATGTATGCTTCGCTGACTAACAAGAACATGAACACCGTTGTCGGGAAGGGGATCATTTACTCACAACCAAGATCGCCGGAACTGAGATTTGAATCGTCAACTTTTGTTTTTGAACCATCTCTGCGAAATACTCACAGCAGTACGCGCAACCAAAAGTTGTCATTAACAACTCTCAGATGGACGTCATTGCACCCTTTGTGATAATTCCCGTAATGGAGGGTCCCCTCTGAGTCAGAGATTGTCAAGTGTCCAACAGTAATAGCATCATCCAAAACAGAAAGGAATGACGAGCGAGCTATGAAAAAGGTTAGAGAGTGGTTTAGGATGAGAAAGGTGGAAGGCAATACCGAAGGAAACAAGCCAGGCCTTTGGACTTAACGACGAAAATGAAAACAAAGACGAAGGCTTCAGAGCCATCTTCGACGCCGAAGGAAATTGAAGGCATGGTTGAGATTGTGAAGTCGGCATTGGGTTGAAAGTACGAGTTGAAGGATTAATACGACTTGGAAGTCCCTGAGAATGTCGATTGAAAAGCTTTGGCTTTTTATACATTTCCAAAGGGCAGCGGCGCGAACATGAATATACTCTGGATGAAGATCGGTAGATTGGAGCATGGATCTGTGTTAACCACTGTGGAGGGCGGATTCGCGAGCAGTCAGATGAATCATGGACGACAAATTTGGAAATCCATTTAAACGTGTCCAAACCGAAGTTTGATCAATCTCGCTTCTCGATCTTTCTCGATATGGATTATCTTAATGGAGTTTTTCCATAGAAGGGTGTGCTTGGCCAGAGATCTGAGTAATCATGAGGGAACGTAGAATTTCCACATTGCTCTAGTGGACGTACTTCAACAGCTCATTTGTGCGAGCCAGATTTGAAGGCACCTCCAGAGTACGGCTTATCGTTATTGCAATTCGCCTAATTATATCGGGCGCTGCATAAACTTGCACAAATTAGGTTAACCTCCAGAAATCTTGGACATAAAATTTCACGTGGCCTACAAAGTTGCTTACCTTGAGAGCGGTACGATACCAATCAGAATCCTAGATTACGTGGGATTTCCCGTCCTGCAACATCATAGGATACCACCTAAAAACTCAAGGGTTGTCTTTATGAAAGCGAATCTAACAATTTTACATGTCCAGATTACCTTGAATGATTTCAAACATGGTTTTCAGTGTTTCGTTCGATCCTCTCCCGCTGTGCTTGTTAAAACATAACACACGGAGAAGTGACATGACTGCCGAGAAAGAACAATCCATGCAATAATGATGCGCCAAAACACGCAGAGTGGAACCCTGTAATGGAACTATAGCGGAACAAATGCCGTCATCCCTTGGCCTTCTAGAGTGAAGACGAGCGTAAAATCTAAAGGTTCGAGAAAGTTGAATAGCTATTCTTCATATGGAGACTCACTGTTGTTGCCAAAAGTCGTTGGATTAATGAAGGATTCCTGGCATGTGATAGCCATGTCCGCTCGACTAATCGGTTGGACCTGATGAAGTCTCGTTAGGGTGGTGGCGCAACAATAAGTTTAGACCGGAATCGTGAGCTCATTCCAGAAATTGTCGGGATAGATTAACAGCCAGATTGAAGTTCGGCTTTTCCACCAAGTAGCGATATACGCGGAATGTACAATGAGGTTGACCATAGTGAAATGTCTGCCAATATGTCACTGGTTTGCGTTATTATGGCGTAAGTCAAAAAACTACTTGATGGCGGAGGGAACATAATAAAGTATGAGAACGTACGGCACTCAACATCGTTCATTGTTCTTGTTTGCAACAGTCAATCGATATTCTAAAAGTAAATGCATGAGTGTTCCAATTGAAGTACGGCCATGGATTGGTTGACTTACCTTCAGCTTAAGTCTAAAGCACGGACATTTGGCAAAGGAAGAATCATTTAATATTATTGTACATATTCTGTCAAGATCAAACTCGAGATTGAAGGAAATAAGCGACGGATCTGTGTTATAGGGACCAAGAAATGACTTGAATTGGGCAAGCGACAACGGTATCCAAAATGAGGGAGCAGGTTGAAGCTAAATTTTGCCTCACCGGAATGAAAAAATGGGGGGAGGGGGAATTTGAATGAGCAAAGACGCCCAACTTTCTTCGACGGAGGTGAACTCAAAGTTCCGTGTGATATATATATTATATGTTATGTTTGACCTGATACTTCAAACATGTTACGAATGAAAATGCCCAGGTTGACTGACTCACCTGGCGTTTCCGCGATGAAATCGTGGTAGAGCAACGCTGCTGAATAGAATTCCGAGAGGTCACGTAAATAAATCCTCCCGAACAAGGCTGGCATACACAACCAAATCGAACGAAAGACTATCTCGCGAGATACCGAAAAGGCAATGAACATTCAAAAATGGCCGAGTATCTGGAGGTCAAACTCATGTCCGCCTGAACGTTGAGTTTGTTCAATAGATGGGTGGTCCCGCTTGTCAAGACACGGTGTCACAGAAGTTCAAGTAGAGTCAACATTGTTGCTATACACAAACAAGGGCATAAGTTATTCGAAGGTATAACTCAGTTGACCCAAGACAGTGCAAGAACAATACCAGTGAAGGAAATCGACGGCAGATCTTGTTCGGTTCATCATGTTCTCTTCGAGGGTGGCAACAACGAATCATGATGAATATTGTTTGCCGAATGCTGTCATTAGATGATCTCCGATAAAGCCTGTGGGTGTTCTTGAGAAACTGAACTGTAATATAGTCGTCTTGCAATGTCATAGACAACCCAATCCAATCCAAGTACCAAATTGTCTCCCGTTACTGCACTGCATGGACAGATCTTCCACTGGTGAGTTGTTATCGAACGCAGCTCAAGCGCCTAATAGTAATGACGGTAAATTACGGGCTACATAGGGAAGGATGGAAAGGGTCTCATACGTCTCGAATTTCTTCGTCAGTCATTGAACTCGGTAGATCTTGTTTATTGGCGAACACGAGCAAAGACGCGCCTGCTAAGCGCTAGATAGAGGAAGTTGATAACAATGACAGACAAAAGCAGTAAAAGTACATACATCTTCCGTGAGTAAGCTATGCAGCTCGTCTCTGCAATCTTCCATGCGCATTCTGTCTCCGGAATCAACTACCCATATCAAAGCATCCGTCTGCTCGAAATAGTTCCTCCAATAGGGCCGAAGAGTCCTCTGGCCACCAACGTCCCCTAAATATAATGACGCCGTTAGCCACCAAAATGAACATGGTGGAAAATGCCACGGTTTGCGCACATATGTTCAAAGTATACCTTACGAAAGTCAACTTCCTGCCAGCGATTAGACAAGCAGTACCTTACTTTCCATGAATAAACGTCTTGATATTGAATCCAAGAGTTGGACTAATGCTACTAATATCCTCTCCATTTAGCTTCTTCAAGATAGTCGTTTTCCCTGCATTGTCAAGGCCGCTATGGCAATTAGTGGCGAAATCACCTCATCGTTCGTTGTCTGGACGCACAGAAAGAGTAATCGCATTTCCTTCTCCTTCTGACGATTCTTTCGGATGATCGTCAGGAGACCCATAATTTCTGTGCTTCCTGTTTTCAATGATACTGTGTTGGACTGTCCTGAAGTTATTGCACAGGAAAGTACAATGTGTTGGCATTGGTATCAAGTTTCGCGGTGGTCACGAGGTCTGATCAAAAGGGCGGCATTTTTGGACGAGATTTTGCGTTGATCAGACTTAACTGTGGACAGCACGACACTACTCTAGATTATCATCTTATATCTATATAATGGCACCAAAGAACAAAGGAAAGAAGGGCAAAAAGGGAGACGACGATGGTTGGTAAGCTTGTGTTCGATTTATTTGTTTCCTAAATCATGATCAAGATCGTCGTCCACAGGGACAAGACTGGTGAAGCCATAGAGCCAAACGCAAGCATTACCGCAACTGCAATAGCTTCTGAGGATGAATTCATGTCTGCACTTAAACCAAAAACTTCGGGCTTTTCGGTATTTGCAAATACAGATGTAATGGATGACATGCTAGACGATGTTGACGACGGGGGTGGCGGATTGATGGTCAATTTGTTTCATTTATGCTGTATTCTTTCATTAACAAGGTCCAATAGTCTCTTATTAAATCATCCAGTGCAGCGGCAAAGCCGAAGAAGGACAAGAAGCAGAAGGCAAGAGCAAATGATTCTGAGGAGGCTGACAATAGACATGTCGAGATCACGTCTCAGCAGGCCATCGAAGCAACGGTTGATGATGAGTGGGGACCAGTCAAAGATGTGAAGAAGAAAGATAAGAAGGGCAAAGGCAAGAAAGTCAAAGATGTCGACGAAGAGGAGGATACGAAAGGTCTGTGATTGGTAGACTGGATTCATATTTTGTTGACGTACATCACCATCAGCAGAGGGTGCTGTACCAGAACCCTCATCGACCAAGGAACAGCAGGAAGAAGATAATGCTGATGAGGTAGACGAACCTGGTGGTGTCAAAATTCTCTCCAAAAAGGAGAAAGAGAAGCTTAAGAAAGAACGTGAAAAGGTTCGTTCAAATCTTCTTAGACATTTTATGTCAGAGTAAGCTCGTTTTTCCAGGCGAGGAAAAAGGCGCAAGCTGCTGCAAAGAAAGCTGCTGCACCTGAAGTGGGCGAAAATGTTCCAGACCCCGATCCAACTCCAGTTCCAGGTCCAACAAAAGTAGCAGAAGAAAATGAAGATGACGGAGATGAGGGTGCAGGAGGAGGCGAAGCAGATCCTAAGAAGAAGAAAAAGAAAAAGAAGGGTGCCAAAAAGGACGAGGAGGCCGTGCCTGCGCCATCAGCAGCTGCTCCGAAAAAGAAGGGAGGAATCAGTGCATTAAAGGCCTTCATGGAGGAGAAGAAGAGGTTGGAGGAAGAGGCCAGGCGAAAAGAGGAGGAAGAGAGGCGGCGAATTGAAGAGGAGGAACGTCGCGCCGAAGAAGAGGCCCGCAGGAAAGAGGAAGAAAAACAACGGAGAAAAGAAAAAGAAAAAGTTTGCTCCCTGTTTCTTAGTTCGCCGTTCCTTGGCCTGACAATAATCTTCTCATCCAGGCCAAGCGCGAACTTGCGAAGAAAGAGGGTCGGCTACTTACAAAAAAGCAAAAGGAGGAAAAACAGATGGCCGAACTTCGCAAGCAAGCTCTTTTGGCTTCCGGGGTCCAGATCGAGGGTTTGCACCAAGCTTCAGGATCTGGTCCGCCGGCTGCAAAGAAGGTAGTTTATGGCAATCGCAAAAAGAAAGGTCCAATCCCGAAGGAGGGTTCCCCTGCACCGGAGTCACGTCCAAGATCACCAGAACCAAGTTCTGAAGCTCCTTCGCCCGCGCCGTCGGCTCCCGTAGAGCTCCCTGTAGAAGAGAAAGCTCCAGACGGCGATGCCAAATCTGATTGGGAGGCAACAACTGACGAAGAAGGAGCCAAACCTCTGGCTCCCTCCTCCGTCAAGGAGTCATGGGACGACCCTAGTGACGAAGAGAATGTTGGTGAGTATAATTTACGCACAAGAATATTCCGTATAATGATTGCTCCTAAAAAATAAGCAAAAGAAACAGTGCCAACTGAGCCTGTTGTGGGGAAGGATACAGGTGTCAAAGGCGTATCGGTCGCTAAATCCAAGCCAGGGCCGAAAAGTACACCCTCTCATACAGTTGCACCTCTTAAACCATCGAACCCAGCCAAGATGGCGCCTCCTGCGAAATCGTCAACATCAACAGCAGAGGCGAAAGCAAAACTCACTCCAGACGAGCCCGCCGTTTCGGATTCTCCTTCTGAGTCCGACACAACTGAAGAGTCTGATTCTGACGATTCGTCGGACGAGGAATCTGATGATGGAATGACTACGGCCCAGAAAATGACTGCCCAACGAAAGGCTGAAGCTGCTGCAAGGAAGGCTAAGGCTCACGAAGAAGCACTGGCAGCAAGGAGCAAAGACGATCTGCGCAGCCCCATTTGTTGTATCCTCGGCCATGTCGATACAGGGAAAACGAAATTACTCGATAAAGTATGTTTTGTGACTTTTGTTACACAGATAGGTAGTGACTGCATATTCAGATCCGTCAAACTAACGTACAAGAAGGTGAAGCTGGTGGTATCACACAGCAAATTGGTGCCACGTACTTCCCTGTTGAAGCCATCAAAACGAAAACAGCTGTCATGAATAAAGATGGAACACAAGAGTACAAGATTCCTGGTCTTTTGATTATCGATACGCCAGGACACGAGTCGTTTACTAATCTACGATCCCGTGGCAGCTCACTATGCAACATTGCCATCCTAGTGGTTGATATTATGCATGGCTTGGAGGCGCAAACCCTTGAGTCCTTGCGGCTCCTCAGGGATCGCAAGACACCTTTCATTGTTGCTTTGAACAAGGTACTATCTTCTTAATCTTCATGTCAGGCTTTTAATATCCCGTTTAGATCGATCGAATGTATGGCTGGCAGGCAACCCCAGATGGGGCTTTCCAAGAGTCACTGGCAAAGCAACCACGTTCGGTGCAACGCGAATTTGAAGACAGAGTAACGAAGACGATAGTCGCCTTTGCCGAGGAAGGGTTAAATGCTCGCCTCTACTATCAGAACGATAATTTTGCCCGCAACGTTTCTATCGTCCCCACGTCGGCCATTACTGGCGAAGGAGTTCCAGATATGATCATGCTTCTTGTGAACCTGACACAGAAGCGCATGAGCGACCGCCTTATGTACCTTTCTGAATTGGAGTGCACGGTGCTAGAGGTCAAGGTTATTGAAGGGCTTGGCACAACAATCGATGTGGTACTATCCAATGGTATTTTGCGGGAAGGAGAGAGGATTGTTGTCTGTGGTTTGAATGGTCCGATCGCGACGAATGTTCGAGCGCTTCTAACTCCACAACCACTACGGGAACTTCGAATTAAAGTCTGTCATGCTGTTTGTCTGTGCATTTGTGGTTCATTTTACTGACACAACAACTTATAGTCGGCCTATGTCCACCACAGGGAAGTGAAGGCAGCCCTCGGAGTGAAAATCGCAGCGCCGGATCTTGAGAAGGCGATCGCTGGTTCACGCTTGCTCGTTGTTGGTCCCGATGATGATGAAGAGGATTTGAAGGAGGAAGTCATGTCGGACTTAACTTCCCTCTTTGAGAACATTGATAAGTCAGGCCGTGGTGTTTGTGTTCAGGCTTCAACACTTGGTTCTCTCGAAGCTCTACTGGACTTCCTGAAAAGCAGCAAAATACCAGTTTCCGGAATCAACATTGGACCCGTTTTCAAGCGAGATGTTATGCGTGCTGCCACCATGTTGGAAAAGGCCAAGGAGTTGGCTTGTATCTTATGCTTTGATGTACCCATAGACAAAGAGGCAGAAAGGCTTGCTGAGGAAATGGGAATACGGCTATTTAAAGGTTCGTTGCTCGTCGTTGCTTAGTATCTGCCGTGCTGCTGACCAGGCGTAGCCGATATTATCTATCATCTGTTTGATTCATTCAAGGCATACAATGAAGAAATAACCGAGGCTAAACGGAGAGATGCTGCTCCACAGGCCGTTTGGCCTTGCCGGCTGAAAATTATTGCTGCTTTTGCAAAGAGAGATCCTATTATACTTGGTGTAGATATTTTGGACGGGTCATTGCGAGTAGGAACACCTTTGGCAGTTGTGAAGATTGACCCTGCTACTGGGAAGAAGGAGGTTATCGACCTTGGGAAAATGTTTGTGCCTTTATTATTGACACGTCTGTTCGGAATTCATTTATTTCCTTAGTTCCTCCCTGGAGATCAACCACAAAACGCAGGAGGTACGTAGTTTGAATACTCATTCACTATTGTGACATTCACAATCTGCTCCCTTTCTAGATTGTCAAGAAATCTCAGGCTGGAGGAGGAGTCGCCGTGAAGATCGAGCACGCCGTCTATCAGTCGGCAAAGATGTATGGCCGTCACTTCGATGATAAGGACGAGATTCTGAGTCACATAACCCGACAAAGTATCGACGTGTTGAAGGTTCGTAGTTAACAAAACGGAGCCATGCGATTGTCAAACTTTCCTTTACAGAATAATTTCAAGGCTGATGTGAGCAATGAAGAATGGCTTCTCATCCGTGCTTTAAAGCCAGTACGTTCAATCTACTTGCTGTCTAGATCACTGTATTGATTGTTGCTTAGCGCTTCGGTATTCCTTGATTTCCATAGATTTGCATCACAGTTTGTTACTATTTGCATGTAAACATAAACATACTGTAGTGATCATCAGAAAGAGACTTTTTTTCTTCCCTTGTTTCTTCCGTTCACCCAGAAGTAAAATGACCTCGAGAGACGCCACAGATGATGGAGGAGAAGCTGCTGCGATCCCTGTCCAAGATGAAGACGAGTTGCAATTGGTAATACCCAGGTGGAGTTGGCTTGGGTGAAATACCTTACGAAAGAGAATGGGCTGCATGCACGGTAATTTACAATTGGTGACAATTGAAAAGGCTGCGGGTATCCGAATGCTTTTTACTCACAACCACCCCGAATATATGGGTAGACGTTTCTCATCGTCTCTCTTTGGGGACATGTGTTTGAATTGCAGGAGGATTGAGATCATACCGCCAGAACCTGAACAGCGCTCATACCTGCGTAGGGAAGCCTCCCAATGTCATCGTTCACCTTTTCTTTTTTCCCGAAAGCGGGATGTTGTTGATTGTACTGACCTTATTTTTTTTCTTAGCAAAAGCTTGGCTACAAACAAGTATGTGCCTAGACTTTACATCGAGCGAACTGTCGACATTTTGTTTCATTTAGCAACTTCATCGAACCTGGCATCTTGTAGAAAGCTTTGCTGCAAGTTTTTGCTCTCTTAACTTCATTGGAGGAGTGAGGTTTGTCAGACTTCCTTCACTAATTTGTCCCACATCAACGGGATTATTCTAGGTCTGCACTTTTTATCGGGCTCCTGGCTGGTGGTCCTGCTGCTGTTTGGTATCCATAACTTCTATCCTCAATTTCAGAATCAACTAATGTGGTATAAGGTCTTCCTATGTTTTTACAATTATCTTTATGATGATGACGGCGTATGTTTTGGCGGAAGTTTGCTCTGCGCTTCCGTTGAGCGGTTCGATCTACATCTGGGCAGCTGAAAGCGCCGGACCCAAGTATGCCAGGTTTTTTGGCTTCGTTGTTGCTTGGTGGACTTGCACCGCATGGATGACCTTTATCGCTGGGAATTGTCAAGTCAGTCTTCTTCCTGTAGTAACCGTTTCCAATCAATTACTTATCATCGCTTTTCAGACGACTGCCAACTTTGTCGTCTCTCAATTAGTGGTTTGGGGAATTGATTTTCCTGGTGGATTTAGCAATGACAACGTCAAGTGGCGGGCTGTAGTTTGGGCCATTTCGGAACTTCTACTTGTCTTCGCCGTTGCCATAAACTATCTTCCGCCTCGACTGTATTCAGTCGTCTTCCGCTTATCCATCTTTCTTATAATGGTGGATTTCCTACTTTGCTTGATTTGGCTTCCTATCGGCGTTTCCAAAACTTACGGTTTTCGTACTGCAAAAAATGTTTTCACCGAAATATGTACGTGTCATTCCGGGTATCCTTTTAGTAATGCTGATAGTGCCTCGTTAGACAATGGTACAGGCGCCCCGCCTGCGTGGAACTGGATATTATCTATGTACATCTTCCATCTTCCTCGTGATCACTGAAACTTATATTCCATAGCTTTTTCACTGCAGGCACAATGACTGGTTTTGACGCTTCTGGCCACGTCGCTGAAGAAACGAAGAACGCCCGGTGGGTACTTATGCTTCCATGTTGTGCCATTTTTCCTTAAACGTAAATAGCATCATTGCAGGAAAGGGTATTCTTACTGGTGCCCTTGCCACGGGTGTTCTTGGATTTTTGACTACAATCCTCTTCCTCTTCTGCATTCCAGACCTCGATACCTTCTTCTCTTTGCCGGCACCTCAACCTTTCGTCTTAGTTTATGCATGGGCCCTTGGACCCAAGGCAAGCATCTTTATGACCATAATAGCCGTCCTTGGACTTATCATGGTGAGCTTTCTGCTTTACATGTATACCATAAGTAATCATGTTCTGTTAGAATACGAGTATCGCAATCGTTGCCGCCTCTCGTCTTGTGTTCGCCGTAGCAAGAGATGGTGTATTGCCGTTATCCAAGTGGATTGGCCAGGTTGATTCCTCGAGACAACCAAGAAATGCTGTCACGGTCATCTATATTTTTGCAGCAGCCATTCTATGCACCATCCTGGCCAGTCAAGTTGCTTTCTACTCCCTTGTCTCTGCTGGGGGAGTTCCCACGATTGCCGCCTACGGATTAATTGCCCTCCTTCGATTGACCATGACTCCAAATAGCTTCAAGTCATCTTACTTCTATCTCGGCCGTTTCAGGAAGGTGTTCTATGTTTCTGCAGTCTTATGGAATGCGTTGACGTTCGCGGTACATTTGATCTACTCCTTCGCCTTTCACAAGCTGATCTCTATTCGAACAGACGATGATTTCCCCTTTGTTCTTCCCGGTCACTGCGGGCACGTTTAATTTTGTGAGCATATCTTTAGTACTGATTTTGTATTCAAGTCTCATGAATCTCAGGCCTGCGTTATCTTTGGCGCTGTTACTATTTTCGGTATTCTCAGCTGGTACTTTATCCCCGCTGAGAATTGGCTCCGTCGCGAACAGGTTTTGAAAGCTCTGGAAGCAGTGGATCAACCCTACATTGATACCGCTGCTCTCCGCTCTGGAGACAAATAATTTCCTCGTCTCAGAATAAGTTTTACTTCATTGAGACATTCCTTCTATCTATATGCTGTATGTTTCTTAAGTTACCGAAAATGTGGCGCACTCGATCTTTCAATGCGCATGATATTTTGTGAATTTATGGTTTGGCAATGGAAAGCTATTTCGCGATCATGTGAAAATATATACATTCGGTACTGCTGTTTATATGTCCCCCTTGTCTGACGAAACGCCGTAAGGCATGCTCTGCTTTTGAGACTGTGCCCTGCTCCTTGTCAGATCTGGGTTCATCACTGCTATCAGTTCTTGTCCATGAGGAGCGCGGTCCCCGATATATACGACCACACGTGGAATGGATGGTCGGGGCCTTGGGAAGGGGACGTAGGTGCTCTTGAGGTTGAAAGCCTGCAAGAGATCTAGGTGGGCTCCGGCGAGTCGATCTCCTCGTATCGGATTTATCTTCCAATGGTTTTTGAAAACGCCCATTGCTTTCTAGAGTCGAGGTCGATGAAGCCCAGCTGACACGTTTACCTTTCCAGCATCGGATTGGTCAAGGTTTGAGTGATCCGATACGCTTAAACGTGTGAAGTGAAACACATACCTCCGAATGCAGATCGAGTTCAGGAGGAGAGTCCGCGAACCTCCGCGAACTCACGATTGATGACAACAATCCATATCCAGTATGTAACTGATGCACAGATGACAGTGAACATGAAAGCTATTCCAGTATTTCCCCGAAAGCATAGATCTTGATAAGAACCATAGCCAGAGGCGGCACTGGGGTATTGTCGACTATAATGGGCACATAGCTAGTGGAAATACTCGGAGTTGGGTCTGCAAGCTGAGGGTCATAGTCTCTTATAATGATTGTTGGAGAGATGCACGGAAAGTGGACGTTAGTCATATCTGTCATCTGGGACGAAGGACTAGAGTTTTGACTTAAGTTTCAAAGGAAGAAAGGAATGTGCTCTGAGCGCGAATAAAAGCAGATCTGTCAGACATGTCAGTGTCTTGGTCCGCTACCAAATTTCAATGATACCTGAAGCTGAAGTGACATCATACCTTGATGTCCAAAATTAGTAAATTCTACCATTTCTGGAATCGGAAGGGTTCGGAGCACTTGTGCGAAGGAGAACTTTTAGGAAGAGTGCTACAAAATGCATCATTATTGATATAGAATGCTATATTTTAAAAGAGATCTATCAATGTTGTCAGAAGAGGGCAGGAGTGCGTATACGGTATGTGGCGTGGCTCCAATCAGAAACTCGGCTCCACTTTTGTATTATTGCAAGTGTTTTATCCAGCCGTTTTGCCCCTCATGGATCCGAAGCCCTAGCGGCCGCCCGCCTCATAGCGGTAGTCCTTAATAGCCATGCAAGGTTCTCATACACCACGAAAGTTACGCATGTCCCAGGCAGAACACGGACAAAGTTCGTACCCAAACCGCGGAAGAAGCCCCTCATACCTTCTTCCACCCACGTTCGCTTGACAGTTGCAGGTATTGTCGGGAATAGATGCTTTTGGGCGTCGTTCTGCATCATAGAGGTGGGAAGGGCATATGGAAACAAAAAAGAAAACACAATGACACACGTATCCAGGGTTACCAAGTACGGAGTCAATATCATGGGCCAAAATGAGACAGTAAATGATAAGGTCAGTTCGGCGATATCGCAGAGCCGACTTGATATTCTCACCTGTATCCTCGAACGTACAACTTGGTACGGATACGTAATGAAAAGTGCCGCATATTTGCTTGATATGGACATTATTGTGTACGATAAGTTTGACTGGTTACTTGGTTCAAACAGGTAACTGGAGGCGAAGGCTGGACATTGATGACTCACCAACTTGTCCGTGTTTATATCGTATGATTTGCCTGCACGCTCGTGCTGTCTCCTCCTCCTCTCAAAGCCCCATGCCTTCATTTTCTCGTAAACAACAAACTGGATTGCACCGTTGCTGACTCCAAACAAAGCCAAGGATGTGCCACGAAACAAGCCAGTGGGACCTTCCTTCCGTACAATTGTCGTTAAACCATCTAGAAATAGAATGTAAGTAACAAATTTATTCCCAATGATCCCGACCCACCCCATAAACCATGATAAGAATTTGGAGAATTGACCGGATTGGCGAACATCCGTACTCGAACAAGCCAGAGGGGGTTCGTGATCACTGCTGTGACCGCGCCTGAGTAGAAACGCGTCTTTTTTAGCGAAAACGTTATATGTACGCGTGTACGTTAAAGAGGAAATGCGAACTGGCTTCGGCTGAGCATAAGAGATATTGAGAAGCTGACAGCGTTTTATTTAGATCCCCATCCGAGGCACGTTTCTTCAGCATATTGTAACTAAAAAAAATTATAGGTAAGAACGAGGTTCCAAGGTACAAGGACAACATACAAAAGGAAGTAAAGACCCCAACTTGACGCATTCCCTGCAATGTTGGGTATCAAACCCCGGTAGAGCCCTCGCCAACCTTGTGTTTGACGAATGTCTTTCAAGGACATCCATATGTGTTTACCAAGGCCACTCGTAGGTTTCGTTGTTGTTACTTGGAATTTTACTTTCAATAGATCCAATGGTTGCATGCATAGTGTTGTAGCGACACCTGCACCTAGCCCAGCCGCAGCATGATCCTGGTGTGGTTTCAGACAGGATATTCAACGCATTTTTAGGCCATGAACCTCACCAAGGCGGTCGTTGGGAAAAAACTCGGCGGTGGAGAAGAAGATGAAGTTGACATAGCGCCTGACACCCAAGCAGACGGCTGGCCAATGACAAATTGATGGTCAAATTTCGAGTTTTAACTTCTGATTTTTGCCAAAAGCGGTGTTTCAGACTAAAATCCTCCCGGTCCGGGGTGACCGAAGTCCGCCGATTGACATATTACTCAAAATTCAAATTTCGATGATAGTGATCCCGAGGTTTGAGCGAAGACTTGGAGACCTGGTCGACTAAGGTCCAAATGACTTTGGCTCGTTCGTGGAATTTGTCAGACAGCTCAGGTGAGCCTGAGTTCTAACGGCCGTACTGTACCTGTCAGACAAAAGAGACATGACATTTGTGTGTCATAATCGGTCGTAGTAGTTTCCGAAATCAAATGACTAAATTAGGGTATAGAGTCTGAGCGCCATCTCCAAGTAGACAGTCAGATAGATCATGAATTGAATTTGGCAGATGGGACCTTGTGAGAAGTATAAGAGAGTATATCAGATACAAGGCAGCCCCGAAGGCCCCTAACT
>JAIUJM010000069.1:0-34082 GCA_026262225.1 Inosperma sp. D86
TTGTAGATATTGTATGGTGTGTAGGTCTGTCTCCGAGTTCAATTCCCACTCAAGGAGAATTTTTATACGGACCGCCTCAGGCTATCCATCAGAATGGCCACTTTTATACGGAATATCTACCCAGGCCTTTGGCCAAATTTCTGCGACTTTTATACGGAAACGCCTCATGGATCCAAAAAATTTTCCCAATTTTTATACGGAACCGGATCAGGGACCTCCCTATACTTTCAGGGGTCCTACTCCGACTTCGGATCCGATAATGTCCATCTGATGTTGAATATCATTTCAGCCTTCCCACCAATGTCTGTCGAATTAACCAAGGATGAAGATGGGTTCATTACCCCTAGTAAGTCCACAAACGCCCTTACGCGAGTCTTCAAATCTAAAATATGCCTATCAGCACCAATACCCGCTGTACAGTCTTCATCGGATGCAGGTCCTAGTAATGCCCCAGAGGACGCACCTGGTGTGTTAATGCCACTGATTTATGTGAACAACATCGAGCCTCATCGTGGACAGTCCAGAGCAGTGATCTGTTCGCGTCGACTTTCGAAGTGACGGTAAGGTCGATTGACCACTTCTCCTGTGAATGTTCTGACAGTCAATCCAGGTAACGCTTGCAGATCAGCAAGTCAATCCAAATTCTCCGCTTTACAGTGTCAAAACGTTCCAAGAGCTCGGACTGTATGTTTAATTTGTGATACTGAGATCTTATATGCATGTATTTATTCACGTTTAGACGTCCTGATCTGTTAAAGGGGATCTTCTCTATGGGCTTTGATAAACCTTCCAAGATCCAGGAGAAGGCCCTGCCACTACTGCTTGTTGATCCGTTGGTCAAATTTAACTCTTTCTTGACTATTTGACTGAGATGTTAATCAGTCCAACAAATATGATTGGTCAATCTCAATCGGGAACAGGGAAGACTGCAGCATTTGTATTGACGATGCTCAGTAGGGTTGACTATAACCTTAACAAACCCCAAGTGTGTTCCACGTTGTTTGTCTATTTGAGATATTTAACCAACTTCCATTCAACTCTGTAGGCTCTGTGTCTCGCGCCATCTAGAGAACTTGCACGACAAATCATGTCTGTGGTAACAGCCATGGGCAAATATACCAATGTGCAAACGGAATACGCCATCAAGGAAAATTTACCAAGGGATGCTACCAATATTACAGCCCAAATAATCATTGGTACTCCCGGCACGATGATGGATCTGATCAGGCGTAAGGTAACCTTCAATCATTACTTGTTACATTTGGTTTGATTCATGAAAAGCACAATGTATAGGTGCTTGACGTAACCCATGTCAAGGTCTTCGTTCTTGACGAAGCTGATAATATGCTTGACCAAGATGGGCTGGGCGATCAAACACTTCGGGTGAAGAAGTGAGTGGACGTTGTTTATGACCTCGTGCACGTTCTCCATCTTCTCGAACTAGTTTACTCCCCCGCAAAGGCATCCAAATCATTCTTTTTTCTGCAACATTTCCAGACCACGTCCGAAATTTCGCGTCAAAATTTGCTCCCAATTCCAACAAGATCGAGTTACAGAAAGAGGAGCTTAATGTGAAAAACATCCGACAATTTTACATGGATTGCAGGAACGAAGAGCACAAATACGATATCCTCGTGTCTCTCTATCAGCTTTTGACGATTGGACAGAGTATCATATTTTGTCAGGTTCGTTAATTTGACTTGATGTATTCATCAGAGTCCCACCAATCGTTGCAGCATCGGCATACCGCGGACAGGATATCTCAGCGAATGACAGCAGAAGGACACAAAGTTGCGTCATTGCATGGTGCTAAAGATGCAGCTGAAAGAGATGCGATCATCGACCGTTTCAGAGAAGGGCGAGAAAAGGTAAGCAATTCCGTTTGATGCATATTTGCCATCCAGCCATATTTATGTATATCAGGTTTTGATCACCACCAATGTCATAGCTCGAGGAATCGATATCCTTCAAGTTAATATGGTAGTGAATTATGATCTTCCTCTTATGAACGAACGGATCAAGGGTGCGGATGAAAGACCTGATATCGAAACGTACATCCACCGTATTGGTGAGTGCTACAACCGCTTCTGACATTCCTTGTTAACAAGCTTTCGGGTGATTAGGTCGCACAGGTCGTTTCGGTAGAAAGGGTATTTCAATCAACTTTGTTCACGACAAGAAAACGTGGTCGCAGATGGAACAGATTGAGAAAGAGTTGAGTGCAAAAATAGTACGAATAGAGACGAACGATCTTGACAAGATGGAAGAGGTAAGCTTGTATAAAACAACATATTACAGCCTTCTCATTTGTTTCTAGAAAATGAAACAGGCGCTCAAGTAGAGAACGTAATATTACCTTTGGTTTTGTAGCAGGGCCCTCAAATCCGCTCAATGCAGCTTATTGTTATTATTATGGAATCATCTCAAAACTCTATTCATGTTCTGTGTATGCGTGATTACATTATGGTAAACTCTAAGCTAACGATCTACAAAGATGGAACGGTGAAAGCGTATCATGACGAGGATTGTGCAAAAGCAATGGCAACATTCTGAGAAAGAAGAAATTAGAGCCGTAATGGTCGAGCAAAGTTGAGACTTACATCGGAGTGACTAAGAGAGAGTAAGACGCTGGTAATACCTTTCTCTTCCGCTTTGGTTTTGGCTTCTCCATAGAGTTGGACAACTGGCACACCAGATTCGTTATTGACGATTTCAATGTCTTTCATCGCAGCAGAAGCTCCCTTCGATGCGATACCCAAGGATTTAAAAACAGCCTCTTTTCCCACCCAACGAGCAGCAAACGAAGATGAGGGACATGGTTGAGAGCGGCAGTATGCGATCTCTGCTTCGGTGAAATTACGTGCAAGGAATGTTGGATTGTGCGAGGGTACGGATGATATAAGTTCTGCATGTCATGAGTCTACATAGCATCGAGTATCACATAAAATAACACACCTTGATCGACGCCAATGCCCACCAATCCACTGTCATCAAAGGCATTTGAAGATAGGATAGAAGAGACGGTCTTGATATTTGCGAGATCCAATGGAACTTGGGACGGAAGCTTGCCTTTGAAGGAATACTCGCCGTTTTTGGGGTCGAAACTTGCACGAGCCATGGAATTCAGAAGGACTTTGCCCTCCATGTCTCCAAGATAGGGTGGATGGTCCTTGACCTTTACCAAGGAGTTCTTGATCATCATGTCGCTCATTGCTTTGTAAGAATGTAAGGCTCTGACGCGGTTTCTCTGTCTGTATTCCTCATAGTGGGCAGGTTCCAACGTTCCGAACAAGTAACGAGGATGAACGACCATAGCAACGCCACCAACTTGGCCAAAGCCAAACGAGGACTGGACGAAGGGAGTGACTCAGGGACTGAATAATGATAGAGAAGACATACCATAACACCAGCTCGGATTCCATCAGTATGAATCGATTTGGAAGGGAACAACAAGAATTGCCGGTCTTGAAAGTGAGAGTCGATGTTGCTGAAAGGACACTTAGGATGGATCAAAGGTTTGCAAGTTCAAAAACTTACTCGCTATTACGATTGCCGGGAACAATGCCAGTGATCAAGCTTTGTAGCACTCCTGCCATCTGCCAAGCAGCTGCACCACCCTTGGCGTGACCAAGAAGGCTCTTCTGAGCGACGATTGGTACAGCATTTCCGGGTGTCCGGCCAATTGTAGTGAATATGTCATTCCAGATGCGGGTCTCATTCTCCTCCTGAAATTGGCTTTAAGTTAGGTTGTGAAAAGAGCAGTCAATCGACGCACATTTGCAACAGTACTGGTCCCGTGGATTGATAGGACACCGATGTCATCAGCACTAAGGCCCCATACAGCCAAAGCTCGGCGGAGTGGGGCAATACGAGGGTCATAGCCCTCCAGTAATCCATACATAGCCAAGGCGTCCTTCTCTTGTCGTTTGGCTTCTTTTTCCAGATCTGCAATACGGCCGGAAATGTAATCCTCGTCTACCGTCTCATTTCGGCTCTTGCGATACTGAATTTCATCGTGAAGCTGTCCTTCCTCATGTGATAACCACTGCGCAATCTGATTACGGCGGAATGCAAGTTGTCGCGAACGATATGAAACGTCGAGGATGGGAAGAGGATATTTCGAAGGAACTTCTCGTGCCACTGTAAGTGCTCCTCGACCTGGTGCAGGAACAGAACGTCCAGCTTTATCACTAAAGAATAATGATGAATGGGTGGGATATCTTGGAAGGAAAAGACAAACGTAGATGTCGATGTGAATGCCAGAATACCACGAATTGGAGCACCTAACTCGAGCGCCGTCTTCGCACTCATGACAATATGGACTCCGGTACCCTAGAAGATATTGTAAGGGGAATGAATGGTGCCAGAATTCACCTTGAACTCACTTGAGATTCCATGAACTAGGTAATATCTAGTGTCAGTAACTCGAACAGACGAATTGAAGAGAGAACGTACACCAGCGCGGGATGTTGTTGCAGGTCTAGACATTTCTGTCGGCTCACGTCCCATTGCAAACTCGGTTTCAGCGTTGCTAGTTGCTTTCATGTTGGCAAACTCATATGATCCCTCTTCACTGATGTCATCGAAGCCACCCGCTATCATGACCTTCGCTTTTCCTGATAGAATCGTGTCTGAAGCGATCTCAAGAGATTGGAGAGCGGTCGCGCTAACATGAACATAAGCAAACTCTTTGGGTGAGTCAAAGGTCAAAGCCATCTCACCATGCACCAACTGGGATCTTCACGGGCCCGCTTGAAGATAAAAGGAGTAGATTGATCCACCCAGCAGTCGTGTTGATAAACCTGGAGCAACTTGAATTCCAATGCAATCTGAAGGAGACTTACGTTACTTACGTTTCTTGGAGGATATCATTTTGAACCTCCTTTTCATCACGACGATCTTTGAACATCTTTGCCATGCTGGTAACGCCCCCCATACCACTTCCAAGACAAGTGCCTACATCTGAAGGATGCATGTGTTGATACAATTCGTAAGGATCGGTGATACCTGACGCATTCAAGGCTTCAGCTGTGCAGACCAAGGCCCAGAGAGTCGCACGATCGGTTTGGGCAATAATGTCATCGGGAATTCCGTAACGACCAGCATTCCATCCCGTTGGGACCTGACCAGCAACTGTGCGACTGAATGTGAAGGCCTTCGGGATGAAAACGATAGCCCCCTTCTTGAACTTAGCATACCACTGTCCTCCTTCACCCGCCCAGACATCGCATTTGTCACCATGCTGCAGTTTGAACTTTTGGGCCTCAGGTTCGGATATCTCGATTGCTTCAAGATCATGGAGGAGTTCAACTTCTTGGTTGAAGATCTTCTTGTTTGGATCATAACCACGGAAGAGTTCAGGTTCTGGCGAACAAGCGGGTTAAATCCAAGAAACAGAGAGAGAAGGCAAATACATACCAATCAATCTGACACCTGCATGTGCCAAGATGTCTTTTTCGTATCTGCCCCGGATGTCCTTGTCATCGATTGGCTCATTCGTTTTGTTGTCTACCCATCCTACGTAGAGAGATCCATCCTTCAAGCGTCCGTCAAAATGTTTTATAAAACCCATGATCCAGGCCATTTCGATAGCACCTTCTATCGTGAATTCACCGCGAGCTTCCATCTCCCAACGTGTTCGAGAACTACCCCATGGTCCCACTTCCGCAAAGCCTGTTATCACAACAACTTTATCCAGGTCAAGGAGACCACGTAGAGCAGAAAGATCTTGCAAAGACTGGGCGGATTCGAGAGTTGGGAAGTCAAAGCGGAAGTTAGCACGAGGGAGGACATCAACAGACTGGAGCAACCGTTCAGCTTCAACACCGTGAACAACTTTGTAATCTGCAGCATTGTCACGGGCGACAGCGCGACGAAGATCGGCCTTCCGATGGAGTTGAGTACGGATGCGATTCGTGATATCGGCCAGATCTGGCAAGCGATCCATACCACCATTCAAATCAGCCCAGATAGGTTCAACTTGAGTGATACTGAAGAGGAGAGGATGCATAAGGCCAAGTATGTTGAAAGCCATTTCTTTCGCAGAAAACGTGCGAACGCCGAAACCTTCAAGCTCATCAGCAACAATGTTCGTCGGGGCCATGAGCCCGGTGCCGCGAGTCCATCTAGATACGGAATCAGTACATCATAAGTCCAATGTCAACAGCCAGAAACTTGCCCTATCACTGCACCAGCTAAACAAAGGTATTCACCCCAACTCTCGGATGCCCAACGCTGGAATAACGTCTCGAGCGAGATCTTGGATTCAGAATACAGCCCGTCGTTACCAAAAAGCCCATGATTAGGGGAAAGAGGAAGGATGACTTGGGTAGGCCGAGTGACAAAGTGGCGGCTGGCCTTTTTGTTTTTAACAGCACCCATTAGACGCAACAGATTTACCAACATCATCCTGTGTGCAAGTTCCGATCTGTCGTCCAACCCATCAATTTCCCGACCGTTCTCAGGAATGCCTGCAAAGGGAAGAATATAGTCCAAATCCATTCCGAGTGTGGTGTAGATATATTCGATGAGGGCTTCTACGTCTTGCTTCGATGCTTGGTTGAAGGGAACGACGGTAAGAGAAGAACCCCGGCTACCAACTTCGTGATAGATAGACTGATAATATTCAACGGTTTTGCGGCTGTAGCTAGAGGTCGTGATCACAACGCGAGCCCCTCCAGCTAAGAGGCCTTTAACGATTTCGACGCCGATAGAGCCCTTGCCAACCCCGGTTAGCAGTGCATTCTTGTCTTTGAACGATGTACCTGAGGTTGCAATTTCGTGCAGAATATCGAGATAGGCTCCAGTGAGGTTGCTACTGTATTCCCAAGTCGTTCCGACTTTGCGCTTGAGATGCAATAACGGGATTTTATCAGAAGTGATCGAGGTCACGGAGGTGACGCCAGTGATTTGAGGTCGAAGGAATTGGGAAGAGGAACGGCGACTACGGGTACCTCCGATACGAGGAGACTGAGGTTCAGGGACAGTATGCAGGGTCTTGACAACTCCATCGTACAAAGCCTTGATTCGATTCTTCTGATCATTGCTGATTTCAGGCAATGATTTCACAACATTCCACAACCTCAGAACATCGTCTTGTACCTTCTGGATGTTGACGTTACCAGAAACATTATCACCGCTTGCCATTTCCTCGACATAGGCTTCAAGCTTGCGGACCTTCTCACGAACAACCTCCGAATACTTGATTTCACCCTTCTCTGTGACGATAGTACGAGGAGCGGTGGGAAAAGTGACTGTAAAAAGTTAAATTACGAGTGAGCACATTAAAGGAGTTACACATACCATCTTTGTAAACCGGTGCTTTGCCAATAACTGCACTGGTATTCTTGATGAGTTCTTGACCAAACTCTTTCGCTAACTTGTAGGTTTCTCCTTTCGATGGATCACAGTGATCAATGTGGTAGCACATGTAACGAAGGAGATCGTCGTCAGCACGATTGAGTATTGCAATGCATCGAGCAGTGATTTCACGGTCAATCGTGGTTAATCTCCCATGAATAATATCGTAATACATCAGGAGAGCATCCTGACGTGCCCAGTTCCAAGAAGAATCGAAATGACGTGCTTTGAGAGGATTAAAACGAGGTTGAATACCGTCAAGATAGCCGTCCCCGTGCTCGCGAGTGATGTTGTCAAGTTTGGTTTGCAACACCAAATTGTTACTCTTTTCCTTATCAAAAGCCAACTCACCCGCACGAGAGTCGCGACCTAGGTAACGCATATAGACTTCGATTTGCTGAGCGGCAAACTTGTTCTGGTCAGCTTGGAATTTGAGGAACTCCTCACTATTGATGACAGCGCCACCTGCGCCACCTCCACCCATACCTGCTGCCCCAGCGGATGCAAGGCTTATTCCAGCGCGCTGGGAATAGATGGAAACGACGCCATCGAGCCAGGACTTGGCTTCCGCTTCCGAAGCAAGGCGCTTTGGGGGTTCGAGCGTCGTTGCGAGTAGGAGGACACCGTCGGAACGCAGAGGACCCAGACCCCATGTTTTGGAGAGGTGTGACTTGATCGCGGAGCTATTAAATCCACCAGGCATCTTTCCACCCACAAGACGCGAGATCAGGCCTGTCGAATATTTACCCAGATTACCACTGAAGCCATTGCTCAATGCAGAGCCAAGTTCTTCAAGAGGAAGTTCTTCCGCCTTTTCTGGAGCGGACGAAAATTCTTGTTGAAGATCGCCAAGGATTTCGTTTTGCATCGTAGACTTTCCACCAACAAGGTCCTTTATGGTCTTTGAGAGCGGTATCTCATCAATTTTCTTCTTTAGCTTTTGAGCAACGACGACGTGAAGGATATCAAGAGCGCGGATGGGAGCATCCTCAATGCTTGCCACTGGACCAGAGGACACTGCGACAGGAACCGCAGCAGGGATGGTCACGACAGCCACAGGAGCCGGGGCAGGAGATGGTTCGGGTGATTGATCAGAAGTTGTAGCCTCAACATCGTCATATAGGTAGTAAATTTCTTTCCCGTTCTTCGAATGGCAAAGGATTGCACGAGACATGGTTAAAGAACCGTCGCTGCTCTCGTATTTGGCTTTGAGAGTTCTGGTTGCCATACCGGTTAATGTCGGTGATGGACCAACTTCAATGAGACGCTCGAAGTTGAAATGGGTGAAAAGGAGGTCTTGTGTCTGAATCCACCGGACAGGCGAAGCAAACTGATAGGCGAGAAGTTCGACTAAAATAATGTAAGCCAGGTTTTGACGGTTTTCGAGCTCGCCCCAGCCGTCTTCATCCCATTTGAGCAAGACCTTGTCAAGTTTCGGAGAGGAGGTTTGATCATAGATGATTTGTGCATAATCGCGGGAGACATCAAATGACTTGGCAATCAGATTCGGGATGTACTTCCCGATCAGCATCTCAGGGTTAAGATGAGCAGGGTTAATCTTTTTGGAAAGGTCTGCCAAAGGAAATGAACTTCGCATCAAAAGCACAGGGAATTATGATACTCACAGGCTCGGAAAGGCATAACACCAGCCCACAGATAACGAGAATGGAAGGGTACGTCTATCCCTGGTAGAGGAATGGTAGCAAAGCCGCGTTCAAGCTTAATGTACCCTTCAAGCTTTTGCTGTGCGTAAGCCTTCTCGAGGCAAGACTTCACAATGTCTGCAAGCATTTCCTTGACTTTTTCAACAGTGAACGTTTTCGTCAACTATTGAACGCGTCAGCGGGTGAAATTACGAAACAATGTCACACACCTTAGCAATATCTATCTTCTGGACCTTCAAGTAGTTGAGAACATTAGTCATGGCTTGGAGGGTTACGAGTTCGCCAGCGCAAACATATTGTTGTCCCTGAGAAAAACTAAGTATTGGAATATACAATGGAAAGATGAAATACCTCGACGTTGTAATTCACGATTTCAAGAAGTGAGCCGCTCAGGGTCGCGATAGTATCAACAACTTCACGAAGGGCAGCGTCACTAAACGTAGGAGAAATTCGGCTCGGATTGACAGCGCACATGGCATAGTTTGATCGATTCTCCGAGTCTCGTTCGACAGCACGCTGCATGGTGATACCACGATAGAAGACCACATCAACAAGGGCAGAGATATGTAGAACATCGGCAATTGACGCCAGAGCAGAGTATTCTCCAAGAGAGTGACCAGCAAAGGCACAGTCCTTCTGGACAAAACCTTTCACACGCATATCCTCAAAAGCGGCTTTTTCTGTGACGACCAGTGCGATCTGAGCAAATTGTGTCGCGAAAAGCAGCCCATTAGGGTGGCTAAAAGTATACTTCGGCGTGCGAACATCGATGTCTGCGAAAAGAGGTAGAGTTTTCACGTTTCCGTCTTTGTCCATCGCATCGTAAGTCATATCCATGTAACGCTGGCGTATTGCTTGTCCCTTGATGCCACCGAAATGTATAGTCTTCTCCTTTGGATTATCCCTCACGATTTCGACGATTGAGAACCCGTACACAGCAAGAAGATGAGCGTCGGCACCATCCCAAACAGCACGTGCAGCTGGTGAGCTATTGTAGAGATCCATTCCCATTCCCTGTTCCTGAGAACCTTGGCCAGTGAACACGTAAACCGTCGTGGGTTGAGCGACCTCAGCAGATCCTTGCAGGACTTTCTCGCCACGGTTGTTAATGGTTTCAATTTTGACGACAATGTTTCCTTCGCGCATACCAACATGGCGAAGCTTTACCTCAAGATCGTCGCCAGGGAGGACCATGCCAACGAAGTTGACATTGTATCTGCAGCAAATATTGAGTAAAAGTAGAAAACTATTGAATCAATAAACATACGCAATCACACGTTCTGGGTGACCTTTCGCTACAATAGTCTCAACGAAACGGCGGGTCGCAGCGCTAGTCCACATTCCGTGAGTGATAGTAGTAGGGAGTGAAGCAAAATCAGAGAAGTAGGGGTTGACATGGATTGGGTTGAAGTCACCAGAAATTTTGGAGTATGGTTCGTTCGTGAGTGGCGTTTTAAAAGTAGTATTGATGTCGGGTGTATTGAGATTGTAACCGCCGTTAGATAAGGGACTTGTGAGACCTTGCGGGGAGCCATGTCGTTGAAGATAAGCCAGGACAGGATTTCCGTGAGAATCGTCTTGCTGGAAGTCGACATAACCAACTTTTACAAGGGCTTTCAAGTGGTTTCGAACGAAAATATCCCCAGATACAGTCACATTACTATAAGCGGCTTTGTCTTTGAACGATACTTGGGACTGAATTCGGAAGATCAAAGAGGTACCAGGGAGCAAACGAGCATCTTCATCCTCCCAATTAAACCACTCCTTGGAACGGAGAACACCGACAGCAGCATCAGTCTCCAAAGGTACTAGATAATCAGGCTCCTCCGTAGTTTCAAACGTGTTCACATAATCGGCGAATTGACCACGATAGAGGAATGATGAAACAACTTCAATTACTGGTTGTCCCCGGCGATAGACATAGCCTTTGACTGTCACAATTTTGCCTTCGTTCGAGTTGACAACTGACACGATGCGAGCCTCGGATTTGCAAACATCGCCAACTTGAAGGGGGTGGGATCCTCCAACCATCCGGAATCCGTTGGACAAATGGACAAGACGTAGGAGATCACCATCGATGGCAGTGGGGAAGATCGACTTCATGATTGCCTGTATCAAAGTCAAGTTATAATTCAAATCATCAATGGCAGAACTCACTTGCCAACCCGTCACAATGGCAAAGTCCATCGGGGCTTGCACAACACTATTCCTGGCTGGTTTGAAAAATTCCCCCTGGTTACCAACGACGGCGCAGAATTGCTCGACATCGTCAGCAGAAATCGTGACCTCAGGGCCAACAAGCTTTCCCCTGACGTCGATATTAGGGAGAACCTCGTGGTCACCATACCAAAGCTTCCAATAGAACTGCTTGATACGCTTGTTTCGATCAAGAGCGACCTCGTGAATTGGTGCAAAGCCTTGCGTTGGTTTGAATATAAATTGCAACGGGAGCGGGATGGAGGCTCCACGGCGTTCTTCGTAGATGCAAAGATCGATTAGGTTGTCGCTTGGAGAATAGATAATCTCGAGGGCCTTGAAATCGGGGAGGTGTTCACCATATGACCGGGCAGCTCCGTAAAGTGTAATAGAAGGCTTGGCGTCGTCAAGTTTGATAACCACCTTCTGCCCAACTCGGGGTATGAGAATGCGACGGAGGGGGTTATCAATGTAAGAGGTGCCTTGAACAATCGTCTGAGAAGTGACAAGGGCACGCAACCAACTTAACTCTACGCCAGCCAAATAGTCGAGCCAATTGGACGTATCGGGAACCGAGGAGATGCGAAGGACAACGGTGCCCTCATGTTCGGTCCGGTCGATGCCACAAAGTGAAGAAACTGTGGATTTGGGAATTGGAGCAAGATAATCTACTGTCGGAACCTTTGAAATGTCTCCACCATACTTGCGCTCAAGGAGACGACGGATAAGACTATCGTTGATACTTCCAAGGAGTTCCTTAATGGGTTCATCTTTCTTAAGGGCCCATGTCACTGCTACAGGACCCTGAAGAATGCAAACACGCTGAGGGTCTTGATCGAATACGGCGTCAATATCCTCGGCTGCCCAAAGCGAATCCTGATCTCCGTTTAGATCAAAACGGCACCAAAGAAAATCACATGAAAGAAACGCACCTTCTTGAACCAGACCTCAAAATTTGCATCCAATACTGGTATAAAGGGAACAGGTTTCTGACCAGGTCTCTGTGCAATAGCTAGGAAATATGCGGCATCTTCAGCAGCGAGTAACTGCTCTGTTGCAAGAGGGTACTTCTTAAAGAATGTGTCCACGAATGGAAGTGGGTCATCAAGTGAAGAAAAGTTTTGGAGGAGGGATGGCTTCTTGCCGGTACCGTTGACACCAGCAAAGCGCTCCTCCACCCGTCTCAACCAGTCTCCCATCAAATTACGCAGTGAAATGTCGATCCATCGTTTTTGGTGAGCAACGAACATCAAACGAACCATCCTAAGGACAGTCTCTTCGTAGGTCATGTCGCCTAAGTAGAGGGCAACGGTTCCATCCTTCTTCCATCCAAACCAGGGCTTAGCGAAGTCCTTGTTCAATTTCTCGATAATCTCAGCTCTGCGTTCAGTCAGCCACGCTTGGCGCTTCTCCTTCGGCAACTTGAATACAGTGTCATCGAATTCCTTCCATAACTTCACGCCGCGTGTCGCAACCTTATGAATCGGCTCTCCAAGCTCGGAACGGACTGTCAAAATACCACCAGTAGGTTTGGTATATGTACCCTCCCAATCTTTATCTTCAACCCCTGCCGCAGCAACTATAAGATCCTTGACGGAGGAACTGGTATGTGCTTCTTTTGCAACCATAACGCGGCTCGCGAACAAGAAGCCGTCAAATGGCATAGGCTGAACACCGAAGCGTGCGACAGACCAGTCCCCGGTCAAGTACTCCCAGACATCATCCGCAGAACCGAAACCAGAACCACCAACGAGAATAATATTTGGATGCTGGCGAATTGAGCGATACGTAGCTAGGACTGGCTGGTGGAAGTCCTCATAGGAGTGGTGACCACCAGCACGACCTCCGGTCCACTGGAGGATGATAGGATAGTCAGGGTTTGCACTAGCGATATTGATAACTTGGCGAATTCCGTCGACAGAGCCAGGTTTGAAAGCGACATGCTTGATGCCAGCCCCTTTTAATCCATCGATGATTTCAATGGCTTTCTCTGTGGTTGGGATTCCAGCAGCAACACAAAAACCTTCAATTGGAAGTCCTTCTTTTCGCAACTCCTGCCACAAAGGAAATTGGAAGGCAAACTGGCGGGGATTGATGTAGAGAGAGTTGAGGGTAAGACCGACACCAGCCGGAATCTTCTTCTGAATTTCGGAAACCTTGGAGCGAAGAGCGGCAGCATTGTAGTGACCACCACCAGCCAACTCGATGTGGTACCCGGCATCCAAAACAGCGCTGACGAAACCTGCCTTTACGGTCGATGGCGTCATACCAGCAACCATGATGGGAGGTTTGCCGAGGAGACGAGAAAAAGGAGTGTCGAGATGGAGCTTACCATCGCTGGGAAATGTCAGAAATGACCTCAATTTCTGGTTACCATATGGGCAGCTTACCTGGTACGGACAAGGCCAGGAGCCCATTTCTTGCTCCACCATTCTTCGTATTTAATTTCCGACGAGCTATAAAGTTCGACATCTCCTTTTCCCCTCTCACCAGCAACAATGACCCGAATGCCCCGACCGTCGAAGTTCTTCGCAGTCAGAGGACCAATTCCGCTCAAACCACCCGGCCCAAAGTCAATGGCATGAGTGGCCGACTCAGGGAAGTTGGTCGCCTTGGTCCAGTGGATAGGAGACGTGAAAATCTGCTCGCAAAGCGAGCGAGTTAGAGATGACTTGAGGTCACGCACGTCGGTCCCTTCAAAAACTCTGAGTATATGCATGTTGAAATGTCCAACAGGAGGTACGTACCATCTTCCGTGTTATAAACAGGAATCATCAAGTCCTTGACCTCCCAAAGCTCCTCGTCTTCAAGGTCATCCTCCACAACAGTATCCGTGACACCAGCGATGTAGTCGCTATGATACGGCACTCCGACAACCAAGAATCTAATCGAAAACACAGGCTTTCGCTGAGAGAAGGGGGTTTTGCTCTGGTCGAGACCAGGCGAAGCCCTAACCTTCCGCAAACTAGTGACAAGGCCAAAAAGGGACTTGGGTGGGCCCGTAACAACGAAAGCCTTCGGTCCGTTGTGAAGCGAGACATAGAGTTTTGCGTTCGAAGCCAAATGTTGATTTGTCTTAGAGATGTGAGGCTCGAGTTCCGCTAGACCCAAACCGGTGACTGAAAGCATCGGGCTAGGAGTTCCCTCGCCGCCTTGAATTGAATCCTGAACAATGCCGGGTTCCAGAGCCGTGACGGGGAACGACTGTTGTCCACGGAGGCCAGAATAGAAGAGCCATTTCAAGGCTTTACGTGAGTTCTCCGTGAATGAATCAAAAGTTGACGAGGTTGCAACCACTACAGCGGAAACGATACCTTGAGAATGGCCTGTCGCTCCAGCAAGACGATCGCGAAGTTCACCTGGGGTGAGGTTTGCGACGCGGCACACTACGAGATATTGGACCAGTTGTGTCAAGCCTACGAGGGGGAAAGAAATAGGGACTGATGCAAGATAGGAAACTTCAGGACGCTTGATCGCGCCTGACAGCCAAGAGGCAACATTGAGGCCAAAGTTGTAGAAAAGGGAGCTTTCTTCCTCTTCTGCGAAAGGCACAAGAACATCAGCCGTAACGGTCTCCACGAATGGGGCGACGAATGGCGTGTAAGTGTCATAAAGGTTTTGGAGCTCATCGAAGTAAACTTCATTTGTGCCCTGTCCTCCAAACAGAGCAAAAATTGACGCTTCGCCTGAAACAGCGGCATCAAGAAGCTTTGAACTTGGTTGAGAAGGAGTAGAGATACCCTTCATCTGAAGAGTTGAAAGTGCCCTGAAGTAGGAAGCGAGGACGATTTTACGTGCGTCACTGTTCAAACCAGATGCGACAGTGTGGACATCCTTCGACGAAAGGTAAGAGGTGGTGAAATACTTGAACACATTCAACAGAAGTGCGGTCCTGGCCTCAGCAAATTCTGGGTCTCCATCAATATTATTGGCTGCGTGAGCCAGGAAGCGGGCAGAAAGCTCTAAAATTGCTTCTGCCTCGTTTTCTAACTGAACCGTGCTGTTCGCGGCGTCTAGTTGTGATTGGGTATGGGTGAACTCGTCACGCAATACTTCGGCAGCAATCCATTCATCGGACTTAGTGGACACCGGAATTGAGATCTGCAAACATATTTTGTATCGTTAGAAACTATTAAACACGCAGTGAACACCCGTACGCACTCTAATTTTACCAACGGTGAGGATAAGAGGACGTGTTGAAATAGCGGATGCGTGAATGGCATTGCCATTGGGAACCGCCATTGTCATAACCTTGGTCGCTGTTCTAAATGATGACGACGGAGGTCTTGGGGTTGTCTATGCGAGTAGACGATGGAGGAAAGAACGAGGTGCTAACTTAAAAATTATATACGATCCTTGACCCCAAACTGTGACCCCCAACGGAATAATTTGGAGTGGTCACGTGGCCGTAATACGTGTTCTCCTTTTGGAAACATTTTTTAAAATTAAAACTGTAAGTTAAACTTCTACCTCGTTTCTTCCCTTTAAAGAGTCGAGTATACAATACTAATAGAGAGGGCATAGAAGTATGCGAAAAAAGCAATGAATCATGATGTATCAGATTCATAGCGAATTCGCAAAATCATCCATATGATCTGAGCGGTTATAAAAGAACGCGCTTTCCGACTGCCCCAACACTATCACAAGCAGAATAATCCTGAAAGGACTACATCCATCAACTTATGCCCAACGGAAATCAAATGCGTGGTATGTCGACAACGAATCAAGGACCCTTTCGGTGGAAATGGCCCACCCCATTCGGTTCGGAAAAATTTTACGTGGAAAATGTGACGAGAGCATTTGATGATGGCCAAGAGAGCTGTGACAAAGGAGGTGGCATCCACTCGAAGACTAGGATGAAAATTCCAAAAAGGGTGCGTACCAAGGAACCTGGCTTATTTCGGTAGCGTGGTGATGTAGGTGAGGGGTAAAATACAGAGAAATGAAAATCCGATAGCCTCCTTGAGTTGTCTTGCTATCTGCAAGTACACCAGAATGACTTCCTGCGCATCAAGTGGCTTGTCCTTCCACGAGTAGATCGTCAAGGCATTTGGGATTGCGAGCGACACCATACCCAATTCAGTTGAAGCCATGGTCCGGGCCGCATAATTGCCTTCGCTGATTTCCCTCCCTGTCACTCAAATCTCGAATTCAGAGCCTCGCAAGAGCCTCGTCAGGCTGAGGACATCGACCTCGATCTGCATCTACTTTTGCAGTGTTATCTGTCCGGGACGACTATTTGTGGAACGCTTCCGGTCGGTGTGGAAGGTCCCTCTTGTCCGGAACCGGTTCCTCATTGCCAGGCTCCCCAACCCGTGAAACTGGCCATACAACAACTCTTATATATTGGACGTAAGACCCACCTCTCTTAGTAAACCTTGCAATCCATGACCAAATTGAAACCTCTTTATATCCGAGTCCGAAGGAAAACGGTTACGCCGCTTTATGTAGGAAGCGTGGTACGCACCCACGAGTCTCTTTTCACTGTACGCTTTTACTCTTACTAATACTATGTCGCTGCAGACTATCATTAGGTGATAGCGTGATGTGAACGTGTTATCTAAGGCGAGAGTCGATGTTTCATAATTAACGTTCAATGTCTCAACAACTGCAACGATCATGTCTACTGTAAGTGACACTAACAAAAAGAATTTTGTACTCAACTATTGTGAAAAAGATAAATGCTCTTCCTCCTGAACTTTTGGGATCTATTTTTGGTCGTGCTATTCCTCCTACTGCCTTGTTGGATCCAGCACTCATCTCGGGCGACCAAACCCCATGGTGCCAATCTCTCCGTCTAGTGAAATCTATTATCCTTGTCCGTCGATCCTGGTATCAAGTCGGCGTCGTTTTTCTCTACAAGGACATTTGCATTCGTCGTTTTCCTCAACTTGAGGGTCTACGTGCAGCCCTAGACTTGTCCAAATCGTCAACCCAAAATCTTGGTGCATTAGTCAAGTCTCTCGATCTTCAGTGTTACGTTCCAGTAAATCTCGCATCTGAATTTGCCCAAACGTTAGGTAAGATCATGGAGCTCTGTCCATCCATCTCAACTTTCGGATACTCTTCGGCTTGCACCCTTCCTCGCTCTGCACTTCCGACGACCTGTCTGAAGACCCAAATAACCCACCTTCGATTGCACGATACCGTGCAGCATATGGATGCTTTCACAATCTTGCGTGATCTTCAAGACCAGCTGCTCGTCTTGCATATTGCCTTGGATGAACACCTGAATTATTCTGATGCTCTCCCTGTCCCAGAAACGAGACTTATATTTTCATCGCTTCATTCGCTATCATTATCTCCAGCCAGCGGCAGGGACATTCCGAACACTTTAGTCCACACCGTCAAGGCCAATTGGATCATGCCGTCTTTGCAACGATTGACTTTATACGATTCCATCGACGCGCGTGACATGCAGGGGCCTGCGACTCAGTATCTAAATGCCGTCATTGATCTCCTTTCGACTCATGGCCGACAACTGCTCTATCTTCGCATGGGAGCTTGTTTAAAACAACACCTTTTGAAGATTCTCGAGAAATGCCCTGATCTTGAACGCCTGGTCATGCATCCAGCCGTCTTCGACCGCACCCGTTGGACCCCTAACAATCAAGTTTTGCATGCAAACCTTCGTTTTCTTGATCTCACCTATTCCTTCCGCAACCGGCATTCCTACGCTAATAGCAAACTGTGGATATCAAAGGATCTCTTCCCCGCCCTTCAACTTGTTCGACACTTGTGTAATATCCCAAGCGGGCTTTCGGCCTGGTTGGATAACTTTCACCCATGCTTGGAAGTCGAGTCTCAGAGGTTCACTGTTCGTTTGTTCCAACACCAAATCGTGTATCAAGACGGTGCTCTTCTTTATCAAGACAGGCCAAAGCTCAAACCTCCTGCCTTCAGATCCTTTCTTTCACCGGATATATCTTGGATATTTTCAGGTGATACAGACGAGGAGTCATATTCTGAGGTATATTGGACCCCATCCTCTTCCGAAGACGATGAATCGAGATCAGAATCTGAGATATCTTGGACCCTGTCCTCTTCCGAAGACGAGAGCGTGGCACCCTCTGAAGATGACAAGTCAGAATCCGCCGATGATGATGATGATGATGATGAGGAGGAGGAGGAGGATGAGTGGATGCTTGACTCTGGAGATGATGTTTCCACTTTTTCTAAATAGCACAAGAATTTTTTTCTTTCTTGATAACTTCAAAAACCAAAACATGTGTATTTCGAACTTGTGTAACAAGAATACGAAGCAATTGAACCTCGATGGCGCCTTCAATGTGTTATCAACAAGGATTATAGAAGATTGTGTGGTTTCCAAAAACTTGGTCCAATAGGTGTTGAAAAAAAAAAATACAATACAACTCAGAAGAGTGGATGCATGACAGGTAAAGGAAGATAGACGACGTGAATAACGTTATACTTGTAGACAAACTCGGAGACGAATCTGTAGACAAGGTGAATTGGTTACAGTATATGGGGGTAAAACTGGGTCCAATCCACAATAGCGAATGCACTGGGCGGCAAGTTCCGTAACAATGCCACCGCCAGGATAAGCAGGAGTAGCCTTGCTCCAAAATAGATGACCCCACACATCGTGTAGAAGATCGCCATTACTACGCCGAGCACCCGCAAAATAATAGTCATAGCAAAACCACGATTTTTGTTATCAAGGTCGTCCACCACAGTACGCCATTTTGTTGGTAAGGAGTCAAGGAAATTGGTTGGTCCCGACCCTTGCCTTGAATGAAGGGCTAATGGATGTGCTGGTGCAAAGAAGGAGAGGATGCGCCCAAGGACGGCAAAAACGATGGCAACGGCGTAAAAGACAATTAAAGGAGAGACAATGAAGACATGGGTGAAAACAGGGATGGCGGTGACAATCGACGAGGAGTAACGCCAGAGTTGCTGCTCAAGGTGAGTTGGAAATACCATGTTCCATCCTGCGAGGTGAATTCCACCAATGATAACTCCCGTGATCCCCACGAAAATGGCTTGTAACTTGATATGAGATAACGTGTGTATTGTTGAAACGTAAAGCGTCGGGACATGCGTTGCATCAGGAGGGAAGGAAGACATCATGAGGAGGTCTCCAGTACTGAAAATGCTGATCATTATCGGGATGGTGACCATGAAAAGGGGAACGAGGAAAGGGAGTAAGATCCAAATTCCCAAACAGACAGAAAAAGACTCTTCTTTCTGAAAAAGAATCTTGCGCAAAATTGTTGTAAGGCCATGTTTGAGTGTGCGTAGGAAAATGGTCCGATAGCCTCCTGCCACAAATACGGGGTCATTGCGCTATCATCAGAGACGACTTGATCAGAAAAGTTTCGACTAGTAAGAAGAATAGCACATACCCCAACATTTCTGATTTCATCCTTCAGTCTACGGGTCAGGTACACTCGCATAGGCGTCTGTGCACCGAGCGGCTTCTGCCACCAAAGGATGAAGGTGATGGCATTCAGACTCGCAAGTGAAGCCGTAGTCAGCTCAAGTGCAGTAAGCTCTAGTCCTTGCACATGGCGAGCGATACATTGTGTAATGAACCATGAAGTTTGGAACATAAAGATGACCTTCGAGAGGGCATCGCCTTTGCACTTGTCAGCGATCTCGTCGTCTGCTACTCGAATTTCGAAGTCATCTTCTTTGAGGAGCTCTTCAAGCATCTCCAAGGTCAAGATGGTAACCCGACGATCTCTGGAAGGTCCCCGTTGGCCTTTTTCTGCATCCGCTGCTTCTTGGTCTTTGGTGTCATTCGAGTGTCCCGTTGGTTTGCCTCTTTCGATGTACAGGAGAGATTTCTCTTGTTTTACTTCCGGTGAAGAGGCGGCCCAATCAGAAGATGAACCCGGTGGTTCAACGAGATGGAACCCTCCCATTATCAAGAAGTGCCCGTGCCGCATCGTCCATGCTGACTCCGATCCAGTCAATAACCTCATTTTATACAATATCAAAACTCGCAACACACCTTCATTGATTGAACCTTGAAACTCTTGTAATGATACCCAATGTTTTAGGCTGGTAACGAACGAGTCCTGGGTGAGTCCTGGACAAGTTGCAAGGTTATTCAGTTGCGTAAAATGGGTATTGCGCATACCTTTACTTTCATTGTACATATTGACAGCTTTTCTTGCTGCCAACGCTTGATTTAACGCCGAAAGAGGGAGGAATTCGGGGGCCAGAATTGCCCAAAACATTAGTTCCAGTCGTCTGAGTGTCGTCTTCAGACCTCCTTCCCTGGGTGGAAGATTAGGATGGACGGACGTCCAAGAACAGATGAAGATCGTCGAGATGCATCCCCACACGATGCTGGACAGGGTTCGTTGAGAACAGGCATGTACGCATGTTGCAGGTGGCTCCCCGATTGCAGGATCTTGAAGTGTGGAAGTAGCCCGTACAAGGTGATGGTGGATGAAGAAGAGAAAAAGGGTCAAAACGAGGTGGAGTCGGTGGATCTTGTACATATCTTGTAGGGCGAGGAATGGATGTACCTTAATGTGGCACTTCCAGAATTTATACTAAAACAGTGACCCCAGAAATCGGATAGCCGGATGTTGAGCGCCCACGTTGAATATTATTTAATAATTTATGTAAGGACTTTGGTGCCTCTGCCGTAAGTTGGGGCATTCGAATTTGAGCTGAGGGACGAGAGGTAGTCTAGGAATTGCCCAGGTTTTGCGTGTGTGTAAGGACTTGGGATTGTATAGTCACCCAATGTCCGCCTTGGGTAAACCACTTCCTTCCTTGTTTGATATGCCAACAGCACTTCCATACAAGAACCAGACTTTGAAATTGATAGTTCACTGTGACACTGGGCTAATTTATGGAGGACAATGACCCTCAGAACGCAAGAAAATTGAAGGCACACGAACCCAAAACAAATGTCCAGATGCAACCACATAAGCTCAAGTTCAATTTTGGTTCAATTGCTGGCAAGCTTAATCTTGATATATTCATACATCTGGTAGACTGACTATTCAATTTGAATTTTACTAAAGCACGATGAAGTGTTAACAAATACTAGATGGAAAAAACAAGGCGCACAAAGACAAGGGGGTGAAATTTTGAACGGCATCTGCCACCATTTTATACAAAGACTGGGCCACACGCTACCCTGCTCCCCTGACCTCACCCTCAACGTCACAGATCTCCTGAACTCCTTCTCGAAAGAACACCACGTTGTATTCCACCAGGCCCCTCCGTTCTTCAAATACAGCCGTTGGAATCAAAGCCAACAGAGCCAAATTTTTCGTGATCAAATGGTAGGACAGCGTCGTGCTTCCACTTGAGGACGCCATCGGTGCATACAGTGTTGTAGAAGCCGAAGGGTAAAATAGCTGTTTTTTATGGTCGGCAGGAGAAATGGTAGATGATTGTCGGGGCGATTGGCGGCCGGAAGTCGAGGAGGCAGGCGGACGAGTGTTTGATAGTCGGGGAGAGTTGGAGAGGTATGCCGGCATGGTTTGTTGTGTGTGTATTGGAGTTTGAGGGCCTAGACCCCGCACAAGTGAACCACCGTTCAAGTTAGAAGCCCTCGGCGTTGAGGGAGAAGTCGGTGAGATCAGTGGTGGAGACACGGCCCCATTACTGTTGGGTGCACTGACACCGTTTTGTGGTTGGCGAATTGACGAACGTGAACTACTGGGAGTAGTCGGAGACAGCGGGGAGAAGGCATTATTTAGAATGGGGGTGTTGATATTATGTCCTGTTAGTTGTTTTTGCCTTTCTGGGCTGGCAGTTATCGACCTGACCACGATGAGACGTATCATGGGAGTTTGTTCGTCCGGTCACTCACCTGTAAAGTGGTCCAAATGAATTAAGCATGAGTAAGTAATCACAGCATAGATTGTGTGTAGGTGAATCGACAGGGGATGCATCCGTGGCGACGTATAACCTTGATCGGATATCAAATAAGAATGCTTTTGGAGATTGGGAATTCTGTATGGAATGAATTAGGGCGATAGACAGTGTATTCCAGACTCATACATACAGCGCAGAAGACATTCAATAGTTCTTCCAGGTATGGTAATGAATCGGTAAGTTTATGCAAAACTTTAGAAAATGCTTCATGCAAGGAGTGGTCGTACACGGAGGTTAAATGGAAATTGAGATGCATTTGTTCATATTCGGGAGAAATGTCCGAGAGTCGGTCAGTAACACGTTCGTTAATCTGACGAAAGTTTTCTGTGAAACAGCGGATGAGTGACGTGTTCCCAATTGAGTGGAGACCCAAACCGATTTTGTCATCCTCTGGGAACTTTTCGGCCTTGTGGACAAACACTTCTATACTAACATCTGGATTTTGCGCGTATGATGCGGTGATAAATTCTACAAGCTTTGAGATGGGCTGATTATATAAATCCTAAAGTGGAGTGTAAACGAGGTGAGAGAAGGCACGGGAACAAGAGGTTACCCGGATATCAATGACGAAGACTATGGCAGCGAACTGCGATAGTGGGACACCTAAGGACGTTACTGTCGTATTTGCCGGACAGTCCCAGAGTTCAAGAGGAATGACAGTACTGATTAAGCTTATGTCAACACGGAGTAAAAGCAACAGAAAGTTTGTCAAACACACTCGATTCGGTGTTTTACGATGCGCATTGTGGTCTCGAGATAGAAAGTCTCCTTCGGAGGCAGATTCTTAAATAGGACCTGCACTATGGAGGTTTTCCCTGCTCTATTGCAAAATGATGATAATCAAAATACTGCAACGGAAAGCGAATACTTACTTGCGCATGCCAAGAAGCAGGATTTTTGACCGGGCAACTGGGTCAGAGCTGGACCTGTGAACATTGAGACGAGGCCTATGTAGTAGTGGTGCAGAGGAGGAGGCGGAGGAATAGTTGAGCATTCTGGCCAACGCCGATGGTGTGCAACTATGCGCCCAGATCGTTCAAAGCCGACTACTTGACTCTTAAAGCAAAAATTAGTGTGACGAATTCACGTGGAATGTGACGTCTTTTCGGATATTGCCGCGGTAAAGTCCGCGATCAATCTGGTTCCTCCTGTCGAGTTGTAACTGAGCAAATTTGTCCCCAACGCACGTTCGTTGTTGTAAAGAACGTCATTTTTCGGATTTGGTATGTGGTTCGCCTCTGATCTTTTCCTGTGCTCATCCCCTTCTTCACTTAAGGTTGTCACTAATGAAATTTGGCAGGAAGATCAGCGTGCGTTGAGTGATTTAATATCTGCCTATTCTCCTCTCTCACCTTCGTAAACAGACGGACTTGTACAATGAATGGCGGCCATTCTATCTTGACTATAATTTGTTGAAACGCGAACTAAAGGTAATTGTGCTGTTCATCCTCAATAGCATCTGATCTGAAAAACCTCAGAGTCGTGTAACTTCGCCTGCAGGATGGACCAAAAAAGACGAAGGGGAATTCACCTCCATGTTGACCAGGGAGCTTGATAAGATACACGACTTCCAAAAATCAAAAGTTAGTTCTTTTTCTCCTTTGCCTATTCATACTGTCTCTTACCGCTTTCACAGACGTCAGAGCTGTCTCGTCGCATCCGCGAGGCAGAAAAGGACGTCCAACGCCTAGTCCAAGAGGAGTTGACATCAACCGACGAGCAGCGGCGTTCTAAGACTGTTTCTGCCTCTTCTTCATTGATTGTCGATCCTGAACGCCAACAACACGCTGATGATCGCTATGCCCATGACGGTGGTTCCGACGATGATCTCTCTGATGGCGAAGGAGAGGACTCAGATGAATCTTACGACGCTCTTGAAGCACGATTTCACGGCTTAGAAGAGGAAGTTGCTGTTTTAGTTGCCGATGTTCACGACCTTGCTTTGTATACCAAACTCAATGTAACCGGTTTCATGAAGATTCTCAAGGTTAGTGTTCAGCCACGGTGTTATAATCTTATAATTAACTCTCCATTATCAGAAACACGATGTGAGCATGCATCCTCTTGGTTGTCTTGGTTACCTTGACACGCCATGTCATTAGAAACAAACCAAACTCCAACTTAAGTCAACCTTTGTCCAAGAGTACCTCGAGAAACGTCCTTTCTACAAATATAACTGGGATGCTCTTATTGTTAAGCTCTCTAAGCTCTATGACCTCGTCCGTACTAGAGGTCATCCTGTCCAAGGTGATTCTAGTGCTGGGGGTAATCAAAGCGCTTTTGTTCGTCAAACGACCAAGTACTGGGTGCACCCCGATAATCTTGTATCTCTGAAGTTGGCGATCCTTCGGAATCTCCCCGTACTGGGTGTGTTTTGTTACTCAAAAATGGAGCCGGATGCTAATACACTCTCTAGTTTTCAATCCTGATAAGGAATTCGAACCGAAGGATTCTGGTACGCTGTTCCTGAGCATCTTGTCCATAAATTTACAACCACATTTAGCTATCACATCGATCTATTTCGATAACGAGGATCTAGAACTCTACCTAGGTCGGTTAGAAAAGACCGAAGGCGCGGAGGCCATTCGGCTTCGATGGTACGGTGACGTTGATAGCAAAACAGTCGGTCTCGTCATTTTTTAAAACCTTGTATACGGGTTAATCAACGCTGTAGATATTCGTTGAGCGCAAGACACATCGAGAAGATTGGACTGGGGAAAAGTCTGTCAAAGCACGCTTCCCTCTGAAGGAGCACCTTGTCGTTCCTTTCCTGAGAGGAGAATACACGGTCGATGCAGACTTCCAGCAGCTGGCCAAGAAAGGGAAGAAAACTCAACAGGAAATCGACACCATGATCCAACTTGCAAATGAGGTCCAATATGCCATTTTAACGAAGAAATTGGTTCCAGGTGCGTTGTAATTGGTCCCCCTGATAACCGTCTCAAAATGTCTTTCATCAGTGATGCGGTCCTTCTATAACCGAACAGCTTTTCAACTTCCGGGAGATGCACGAGTTCGAATCTCCTTGGATACCGAACTGACTCTTGTCCGAGAAGATAATTGGGATGGTCGAGTGAGGTCCGGAGAAAATTGGCGCCGGACAGATATTGGAATCGATTTCCCCTTCGAACCTGTTTCCCCAGAAGACAAAGAAATTTTTAAGTACGTCCCTGTTTCCTCGATCATTCGTTTTCTAATCTTTCTCAGGTACGGTGTGTTGGAAGTGAAACTACAGACTCAGTTAGGACAAGAGCCCCCTAAATGGGTGACAGACCTAGTTCAGTCGCATCTCGTAGAGGCAGTTCCTAAGTTCAGGTATGTGGATCTAAAATCATGTAACCTTTTCTGTGTGCTCATCTTGATCAGCAAATTCATCCATGGGTGTTGCACTCTTCTCCCGAATCGAGTAGATCTTGTTCCTTTCTGGTTGCCTCAGAGTGATTGCATTGCCTTTCGACTTAAACATTTATCTGATAGTACTCTTGACAGTGGATGTCGATATTCTGAAACCGGATACCGGATACCTCTCTGTAATTGAGCGTCCCTCTGCAATATCTTCTTATCCCTCTTCAAAGGGCTCAACTCATGCAAGTCCCACGCCCGCTAAGGCTCCAACAGGACCTCCTTCTAGGTCTGGTTCTGGTGGATCCAATTCTCCCGTGAACCTGATTGCTCATTACACGGAACCACTCTCGGAAGGCGAGGAGGACGATGATGAGATAATTGCTGCAAAGGATGAAGCAGACGAAACAAAACGGACAGGACTGAGCAGCGAGGAAGTCAAGGCTGCGATTGCATATCGTGAGGAAATGCTGAAGAAAAGGAGGGAGGAAGAAGAAGAGGCTAGGAGAAAAGAAAAGAAGGCCGGGAAAGATAAAGATACTGGTGATGCCGAGGAATCTGTTGGAGAGATTGTGCAAGTTGGGGAACCAATCGTCGACCCAGAGTATGCCCCAGGAAAGATCGGTAAATTTAGACGCCCCAGGGGTTACCAAGAACCTTCGACCATCTCACGAAAGTTGGGGACACGTACATTACTCATCAATCCACTTGCACCATCTAACGCCTTTGACGAGACCCTCAAGACGAAACTTGAAGGTGCGCAAGAAAGAAATGGGGCCCTTCGAATACACCATAATAATGACAAGGAAGGTTCAAGGAGTACGAGTGCCGTGCACTACGGACCTCGGAACGACCAAGTTGGAGCGAACGATCAAGCAGACGTGGAGGCCTTGCTTGGTGGAACCAGCAATTATGACGAAGATAGAATTCTGGAGAGAGGCTGGAAGGCCCCTGAGGGGAAGAAGATCGCAGTGCCTGTGAGGATTGAACCAAAGGTGTACTTTGCGGTGGAGCGAACGTTTTTGGTCTGTATTTTCTGTCCTTTCCTTCTTAGCCCCTCTCGATTAATTTTAATCCACTCCTTTGCTTACTATCTTTCAACAGAAATGGCTCAACAACGCCGTCTTCATTGGCACTATTGCGACGACGCTTCTCAACTTCATCCCACCAACGGACACGAGGGGACTGATTAGCGCTGCGATGTTCACGCTTGCAGCGCTAATGGCCATTGCCTATTCTGCAGGCATCTTTGTTTACCGCTCCCACAAACTTCGGGAGCGAAATGCAGAGGGGCTGTACTATGATAAGTATGGCCCAACTGTGTTATGTGGCGTGCTTTTCTTAGCCCTTGCCACGAACGTCGGTCTGAGATGGTCTCAGCTCTGAAACCGTTCAACTTGTATGGACGCATGGCTATTAACTTCCGACCTAAGCTTTTAATTGTGGTTTATTGTTTTATGTCACTTGTCGTGATCTTAGTGTAACAGTCTCCTTTTCCTTCAATACAAAACTGGTCCTGAATCGATCATCCATAGCTACTACTACGTGCCCTCTGCCTTATCCGCTTTCTTTCTTTCGTGAACATTGTCTACGTGACACCGTACTACCGTACTAGTAAAGAGTTGAACTAGCTGTGTTGTAACACGTGGTGGAAACTTACATGAAACACTCCATCAAGGAGTTCAGGGATTGAGATCGACAGATAACACAATTACCTATAACCGAAACTGAAGTTTAAGAACATAAAATCATGAATAGCACACAATCATCAAGCAGAGATGGTGTTATAATTTTATTCCACAAATTTTCAAGACACAAATATTTGATCAGGTTTGAAGCCCTTGAGTAGGCATCACGTTTCGTAAAGCCTAGGTACACAATTGACTGTCCAGTTATAAGACTTCAGACAAGAATCTCATTATAACCGCAGCTGACGCAGGTCCGAAAGATTCGTGGGTGGTTAGGCTTTCCAAAGGTTCATGTTAGTAAAGGGATTTCTTTGTGCACCAGGATTCAGGCTATTTGACATCGGGATTCGTACTCGAGTCCTGAATCTCTAGTTGGTTTCATGAATGGAACCCCGATCGATAGGACTAAAAATAATATTATTCCATATAACCCCAAAATCACGCAAAGATGCGGTAAACCGACATACATGTCAAAGTAGGGGAAACCGCATTTTGATGGAACTGCCGTACTTGGCATGTACATAAAATCACACGGCACAGCACCTCTCCCGCGAGATCGAAAGGCAAAAAATTCTTTTGCTGCAAGTACGTCGAGATTCGAAACAAGGCCAAGACTACCTTACTTTTTATGCCATGGCGACGTGCTAGAAATCATTTCGGTTGCAAGAAAAAGGGTAGCCTATGCATGTGGAAAGACGGACGTGGCCCACACCTACCGTTCAGGAAGGTGTGATCCTCAACATTGGACACCGACTGTCCGTCATACAGACATCCATTGCCAACGGAATACGCGGAGAACGGAGAATCGTGGGGATGGAGGGCCATTCCTTGACATTTCCCACCTTGGATATGAGGACCCGACAAAAAGACCAATATCGAAGTCGGGACCAACTTCAAGCGTCATATGCCTCATGGTCCGAGTAGCTGCTGATTTAACGTTCAGTCACATAATAGTAACCAGCTAGCTATCTTGGTGGGCACGAGTCAACAAGGCCTATATCGTCAGTCGCCGGATGGAAAAATAGACTTCTGTCGTTCCATTTTCTGCCCGTCAAAAAGGTGTGCTCAGTCAATCCAGCAAATGCCTAATCGGAAATAATGTGGAAAGAAACGTCACTTGCTCGCCATGTGGGGAACAAGAGGGGCAATTGCACACCCATCGCCTGCTTCATAACGACAGTCTTCTTTGCAGGTAAAGCGAAGAAGAGATGGACCGCAGTAGCAATCTCCTTGAAAGACGAGATATGCGATAAATGAACGATTCTGACTGCGTGATCTCGAATGCACAGCTGCGTACCACCTGGAGAACCCTGAGAACAACCAATTCAGGAGAGTCCATTACACGTGCCGCTGAAGAACTGAATATTGCAAGCATATCTTCATATCTTTTAGTGACAAAAAGAGAACCGTGATGTTGTCAGCTGTTATACAATTATTTTCGGCCCATTGAGCATAATTGACGGTGAACTCTGAAGTCTAGGGTGCGGGTGACGTGCAATTTATGAAGTATGGAGCCTGGACTCATCATCAAAGGATGACAACCTATGAGATACAGCCTTCCATGTGGGGAGTCAAATATGACTCACGAATGAATGGATGAGATATGAACGCAGTTTGAGAACGGGGCCCACATTTGGGACACAAGAGTGAGAATGCAGAACAGTATATGGATAACCTTGTCCTGTGACTTCCCGATGAGATGAGATGGCATAGACGCCGTGCCCACATACGACCAGAGAGTCGCGCAAGGAATAGGAATAGAGACGAAGAAGCGTAATGAGCTATATCAAACAAGGAGCCATGGTTATTTGTACGGATGAAGAGAAGATAACTAAAGCAGATGCTGTGGATAAGGGGGTGCAGAGAAAGGCTTGAACCTGGGGCCACCTTGTGGCTGGTAGAAGGAAGAAAAGAGAGGAAGAGCGTCCGGATTCTTTATATACAGCTTCTGAAAATTTGCCTCAAGGCTTTGGGCGCCATTCTTCACAATAAGCAGCGCCCAGGAGCCGTTGTCACCCGTGGAAATATCAAGATGCGCCCAGTCGGTCACAGCGGTTAATAAACCAAATTCACCAACAAATAACAGGTTCCAGGAGATTTCAGCCACAGTTTTTAGGCATAATCTGGGCGCTCGCTATAGCATCAGTGAGATTGGAAAGCAAGCAAGACTTGCGCCCATCATCGACGCGGTGGACGCGCGCTCCTGTGACCAGGTCACCTGCCACCAATAATCTGGGCGCGTGATTCTTTGATACCGGCTGAGCCGCTCAAGTATCCTATGCGCTACATAAACGGCATGTCAACCATCGCGCGCCCATGAACTTGTCCCTCTTTTCTTGAATCTGAACCACTGCGCTTCTATACAAGTCTTGATTTTTGCAGTAAATTGAGCCAAGTGATCTCTGGAAATCGTTGAGTGGTTCTCGTTCGTCAATGGCTACATCAGGTGCTCGTTCGAAATCAGTGCCGTCCTTTGATTGCGTCGCAAATGCGCTGGGCTTGTCAAGACTTAAGTTGCACAACTATTACACATTTGAAGGGTTCAGGTTTTCCTTGTTCAAGACCCACTGGAATCCGTCTCGTAATGTTCATTTGAACTCCACATAAATTGTTGTTTGTAAGACACTTGCTGGATCCCGTTAGGTTGGTAATACGATGGTTGGTCATGTACAAGGTCAGTTTATAGATTTGTTTGAAATAACAATACAGCCACGACCTAATGATAATATCAATAGGATCACAATAGATAAAAAGTCACAAGAAACAGCGTCTGGAGAAAGTAAAAGAAATCTCTGATTGGCTTTGTAGTTAATCCAGCCCACGTTCATGAGAGAGCGCCTTAGATAAGGAGTAGCTTCAGCCCTTGCTCCTGTATCGATTCACGAAGATCGGTCTCCTTCCCGCACATATCCCTCTTTTGCCAAATCGCCTCCATCAACCTCCGTATCTGCAGAAGGTTGCCAAAGCTCTCATTCAGATTGCGGATACGATTCTTGAAGAAGTCGCGTCTTGTAGAGTCATTCGTCATGCATGCTGCAAGACAGATAGGAAAAATGAGGCCACGATCCAGATCACTGGGTGGAAGTCGGGAGAAGAGTTGAATGAGAGTCTCGACAGAACCGCTGATCTCTGGTACGCCTATATTTAATCAATATGGTTGAGTTTTAGGAACAACCCAAACTGCTTACCAGGGACGGGATTGCTAAGGACTGTGTGCAAGTAAAGGGTGGCAGCTTCCCGGAAAATGTTCGCAACTAAAGACCGGTTGTCTTCCAACGTCACGGCCGTCGAACCTAGCAATCGCGATGCTCCTGCGTCATTGCTTTGCAACTGCTCGGGCTGCGGCCGAAGCAGTTGCTGTTCAATGGCTACCCCTCGTCGAATCAGATCAGGGTAACTGAGGCAATCATTCCGCAGTTGCAGAGCCTTCCATTGTGCAAGGGAAGACGTCTCTGCGATAGCCAACATGGCCTCGTCAGGGCATCCAGTCAACAAATCCATCCTCAATCTGCGCATTTCCAGGTCGCCTCCGTTCAACCAATAATTTGATTGATCGCCATTCAGAAGGCTTTGCCAGAGGGACAAAAACTTTGGTGGTTGGGGTTTGGACAGACTCGAAAAAATATCAACCCACTATCAAATCATTAGTATCGTCATAACGCTTTACCACCGACAGATCACATACAAGTGCTGCTTTCACATTAAGTTGTGCTACCTGCGACAGGTTCAGGAACGCAATCCAGGGATTTTCAGCTGCAGGGAGATTGGTTTGGCGGAGCCACTGGCCGAGGATGTTGAATGGTGTCTCCCAATCGCCAGCCCCTCCTGATAGTTGGGAAAGACTGATGAGGTGAAGTGCAGCCAGAGCATCATTCTCTGACCAGCAATGTTGAGTATTTTTATTGACCTCCAGCCGGTTCAAGGCTTCTAGCCGAAGATAGCTTGTTGTCGAGGTGTCTTGTGTTTGGCTGGGGGCCTCAAGTCCTTGCGCCACTCGTAATTGCTTGAGGTGGAGGTCGGCGAGTGCACAAATGCCCAAACTTACGGCTCCCTGTGGTTCACTGACAACAGCCTAAAGAGATAAAAGTTAATGAAGGAATTGGATGATAGGACTTTTGATTTACGGTGTACGTGACTTGGTTCAATGCTTCTCCCGCAAAGAGGAATTGAATTTGACGAACATTGCTGAAGTAGTGCATGACCAAGTCTTGCATCGTCGGTTGCGCTGGCATGGGATATTCATTCATTCGTGTATCCATGAACTCCATGCTCGCAGAGGGAAGGGAGAGGTGCGAATCAGGTATTGCATCGATTCCAAGTGTATTTTGGTAGGTGGAGGATGGGTTGGGAAAGTATGTCGACGGCTCATAATCCTCGTATGATAGTGGTTCATAGGTCAAGCTTCCTGGACCTTGTGGAGGTCAAGAACATGAGTCAGTCGAACACTTCGGGAATACATTATACTTACCTGGTACCGCAGGGATTAGGTGATTGCCATAAGTTGTTTGGTTGAAGGCCGGCTCGACCAATTGGGGAGGGATGAAAGGTGAGGAATGGTCGACTTTTACGCTGGAGCGGGAAACGGCCGTGGATGAGCGGGAGATGGTGGAGGTTGATCGTCGGGGAGGGTTGGATTGTCGAGTCTTTGGAGAAACTTGGACACTGTTAACGCGTGGTTGGCCTCTGATGAGGCCCGCACGAGACAGCTGAGCTTTGATGTTAGCCTTATAGTCGTCGACGGCCTTCTTATCCTAAGGGTCATTAGTTGTTGCTGATTACCCAGGGTTCGGATGTGACACATACCCTCATCCAATCAGGACGCTTGGGCCCCCACCCAAGGCATTTGATGGTGAGTCTCTTGCATGTTTTGCACGAATCTCCCTCTCGCTGTTCGTCGCATTTCTAGGGGATGAAGACTGGTAAGTGACGGTCATTGTTGTATCAGTGGAAGTGACTCGGACCTTGCGTCGAACGCGGCATGTCCTGCGAACAATACGCCGATTAACGCAGACTCCCATCAACAATGATGTGGATACGTACCAGCAACCTCCTTTTCCTGCTGTTTGAGTGCGGGGAAGACTGGTAGTTGAGTGGTTTGGTGTACCCTGGGTGCTGTTGGAGGAGTCCTGGTCCTCACTTGTAGTCATAGATTCGAGGGGAGTAGCGTCAATGTATGGGGAAGCATTTGTAGAGGAGGACGGAGAGGGGGTAGCAGCTGGCGACGCGGTGTCACTTCTGTAAGCCATAGCGTGAAAGTGGACGGAAGGCGATATGTCGAAGTTTGCCAGTTATAAAATGTCCGGAAGAACTAAATGATCTGTCGGAGGAAGACAGTGTTTGGAAAGGGTTGGTAGGAAAGTCGGCCCAGAACTCAGATCTGAGGGGAACAAACACGATGAAATGATGTTGTTACCAAGGAGCTTACAACAGGCTAGATTAGATTGAGGTAAATGACACAGGTACTCTAAATCACTCAATTGGTATTTACGGGTGAAGGTCCCCCATTCTTGCACTGGCTGAGTTTGATCGGCAGATTCCTTTCTGTATCCCCCAATCACCAAAACAGTAAGACATGAGATCAGCTTCCTCCATGTTCGTCGGAACAGCCTCAACAGCGACATACGGCATTCAATTGTATCCGAAAGCACGAAACAATTGAAGGGGACCGTCATACGCTGATCCCAGCCTATCTTGTTTCACCTCTTTTTCATGTCTTGCAACAAGTCCAATGCCCACAAAAATCCCACATAACAGAACGATTTATTGTTCAGGATCGAATATTCTAGCCATAAGAGTTTCGTACAGAAAAAGACATGTCGCTTATGTAAACCGCGAGTAAACCGCAATTGAGTTCATAATAAGGGAACGGATTGTTGGAGAAAAAAAAGGGTTGATCGCTTAAGACAAGTCCTAGACGCCTTAATGTCTTGTATTGTTCTTGGACCCACACAAGTTAACTTGTTATAGTCGGACAATTACAAAGGACGACTCCTCACATTGCACAAGGCTAATAACAGAACTCGTGCTGCCGGCGGAGGGACCAGCGAAAGTTCCCCTTCTGAACACCAAAATCGACCCTTGCTGTGAAACGGCCAACTCAGTGGGGGCCGATATTTGTGCCTGACTAGGTGCTTCTTGTTGTTCACTTGGGATTTTGGAACCAATTCCATAAATGGGTTTGGATGTCATTTTTGACTTATTTGGGAAATGCTGGAATCCTAGATCACTTACATCTGATCCCATGAATCGGGGCGATCGCGGTGCGGATTGATGGCCTCTGAATTCTTTTAAGGATATGGACATATCTGATCACGGCGGAAACGAGTTAACTAGATGAATAAATAAAATGACTAAGACATTCCCTACATGTTCTCCCGCCTAATGATGGGTGGATGTACAAGCTTTTTCTTGCTGTGCGCTCAAGAATCACTTTGCGAGGAAGCAGTGCACTGATGACATCGAAGGACATGATCTCTTCGATCATGATCAAGGAGGATCACATTGCCTCCGTTCCGCTGGGGGCAGTGTACCTTGCTAATACCACTAACCCGTTTCATGTAAATCTGTATAACGACATCCCAAACTAAAGGTGATCTTTCATCCAGAAACATGGATAGCGGGCCATTTCTTGGAAAATTCTGCACATAGCGACGTCGACTTCAAAGCTTTTTGCCTTTGACAGATTTCATGTCCTCGTTGGTACCAGAAAATTTCATGTCACGGCTTACCGGGGTTAGGAGCCCTCGGTCTATATAATTTGTCATCTTTCACAGTGCCTATCAGGATGCAGGCTCCTAGAACCAGCCCCTCGTCTCGCTCAGGCTATCTAATCTTATTGGATGTAAACATGAGCAAATATCATCTAGTGAGTCGCCTCTCGCGAGAGAGGGGCTGGCAAACTTTGGATTCGGTGATCTCGGAGGAGGGGTTAGTCACTGATGGTCACACATTAGTCATAGTCAGA
>JAIUJM010000070.1:0-33637 GCA_026262225.1 Inosperma sp. D86
CCAACAAAGTTCCCCGAGATACCCGAATGCATAACCCCTCTAAAGTCGTTGGAATGATCCCAGACTCTCACGGTGAGACATCCGGATTTGGATGGCTGACCGTAAGAGGATGGGTCGCCGAGACTAATGAAACCTGATGACTCTCAGTCTCAATTTTATAGGCCAATTGACATTTAGGCAGATTCCGATAGCATTTATGACAAATCGATCAACTAATCTAGTATTCAACACAACGGAGATGCTATTCAAGCAGAAGACAGGGCCAACACTGCTACCCTGATGAGAATCTTCTCATATACCTATGAAAAAATGGAACTTAATCGCCACTTTTTGGTCCTTTGGAAAGTTTTAGCAGACAAAGAAGACATTCTCAGCAAATTGTCAGTCGGAGGACTCAGGAGCAGTTCTGACTTGTCAGAGTATGAGACCCTCCATGACCTCACCGTATCATTGTCCAGCCAGCTGCCCTCAGGATGGTAACCTATGGTAACTAATATCAGTGGACAAAAGGAAGCTGTTTCAAATATTAACGAAAACTGCGATCGTGAGAATTGTGTTTTCGGAATTGTAATGGCCATTACATAAGCTTCAAGGGCCATTTAGTCTTCACCATAAATCATCATGAATACATCCTCACAAGCTGTATACTCTCTGTATAGAATACACCTACGCCAGGTCAGGACTCTGCCTCACTCCTACTTGCGGTGCGTTTTACTGTTCTTGCTGGAATCAGAGGATTCAGATTTCTAGCAGCCTTTTTTTTACACTGAAAGCGAGGGATGACATAGAAAAAATTCTGTCCTTCAAAGGGCCACGTTTGCGGTCGAGAAACCTGAAAACATTTTCCAAGGTGTGAAAACTCCAACTTTAACTTTGTCGTGAGCCAACTATTTATTCAGCTAGTGAGGAGGATCCAAAGAGCCAATAGTGGTGATGTTGCATCTTTTCAGCATCTCCTAGATCTAGCGTATGGCAGGAAAGGGAAACTAAAATGGGAGTTGTTGGAGGTGTGCACAATCCTTTTTGTCCTTCCTTATCCTGTTGAATTTCAATGTTGTAAGCCTATCCTCTATTCTAAAGGACCCTTACCTGACCGAATCATATCGAACAAGGAAAACTCAAGGCCTCCCTTGATTTCCCAAAAGTTGATGACACTCTTAACAAGTTCGTATTCGAGAACGACTAAGCCTATGAACAAGAAGGATGTCGAACGACCAAGGGATTTACCAACTCGGGCTGATCCCTCCTCTGAAGAGGCACGGATACTTGGGCCTTTTAGCAAGAGACGGGAAGTTAACATTCGGAGACGATTCTTCAACATAGAAACAAGGAAACTACTTCCTCCAGTCGATGTGCGGAGGATGGATACTATGCAACAAGGTCTACAAGTAGGAGTTGATCTTGTGGATGTCCTCCAAATAGGCCTTCTAGCTGACACAGAAAGGGTTATTGGAGAAGTATGTAGGTCTCCAACAAAAACCCGAAGAGAGCGGAGGGATGAAGCCTCGCAAGATCCAGCAATGCTGAACGACAGGCATCCCTCACGATGGGTTCGGAGAAGATATAGGTGGCTGTTGTCGCGTCTACCACAGCTGGTGTGTTACGGCAAAGACAACAGCAGCATCAGCGTCCAGATATCATCGCGTTCTTTTTTTCCTTACCACAAAACTCTGGCTCACATGCCTAAAGTTGACTCAACAACCCTATCATGGGTTCAAATGCCTGCAGACCACGATCATGATACTGATATGTCGGGCAATAAGAACAATAGAAAATGAAATTTCACTTTGCTACATCCGTATTTTCCAAGTCCAGGCATTGCAAGTCTAATAAATACATGCTGTAGTTACGGTCAAGGGCCTGTCCTCGATGGACACCACATTGCAAGTTAAGCATGGTTTGATACTCTTCAAATGTAAAAGATGGTTTCTTGCGGATGCCTTCGAGCATATCCTATGTCCAGCTAGTGTGAGTAAGCCAAGCCAGATGAACAATTCATACCTTTGGGGAGATGAAAAACAGTGAGAAATATTCTTTTGCATGTTCAAACCCGATGTCTTGCATGTCGTCTGTTAAAGACTTCACGCTTTGCTGCAGGGCAAGGATGTTTCGCAGTACTTTTTTGATCCCGAATGCATTGGGTTGACGAAGATGTCTCGCACTTGTAATTAGCATGTGTTGCACCAGTTGACCAAGTCCTGTAAAAACATATCTCGAGAGTGAATGTTAATGAAGATAGAAGAAAAATTAACGTTGGCATACTTTCTCTCCTTCCTTGGAAGATGAATTGTCATGAATTCGTCGCACTGTACCAGCTCCGCATTTAAATCGATGATATATGGGTCAGGTTCGATCGCCTCGTAATTCGAGTCATATGTTCCCTGGAAAAAAAAATCAGGACTAAGTCACCCTAAAAGAAGAGAGAAGGGCTGGGTGAGAAGTTGATGCTTACATATCGCATGGAAGAGTCGAGGTAATAAATAGCTCGACAGAGTATGTCAAACCGGATGGTATCCAAGGTAAAATTAGAAAGTTGTTCATATGTTTTTAGTAATGCTTGGAATCTCCTGATCTCGGTATTTTAGAGCAATACACAGGAAGGAAAATAGGGTAACTGACAAGCTCATCTCCCGAGACAAGGGAAGGGTCAGCTGGTCCGAGATCGGCTCTGGTAATAACGGTGGCATGACCGGAGTCACGGCCGTTGTTGGGTCGATAGAGGTGGGGGACAATGCAGGCAGGCACTCCTCAGGTCGGGCCTTGAGAGAATTAAGTTCAGAAGTAAACCAGGACTATGATGGAAGTCATTAAATGACATTCGATTCCGAAGTAGCATAGTAATTACCACACTTCTTTGCAATGAAGCTAGCGACGCTAGGTTCTTGACAGACGCTATGAGGTTGTCCTTTGTCACGGTGTTTTCTCCCAAAAGCTCTAACTCCAAGTTTGCCTCATGTCGATGAATATGCCGACGCCTTTCTAGATCATTGGACTAGAAAATATGTGATAAATTAAAATGACCTCTGTAAATGGAGTCCATACCTCAATGACCATGAGCTCAGTCACACATGTCTGAAGTTCAGAACAATGAGCCCATTGAGCTGCGAGAGCTACGCGTGGTTCTTGCGTAACGTCGGCAGTGGAACCGGCCGTAAGGCTCTGGAATCTGTCGCTACATCGCTGGTAAAACTGTATGACTACGCCAAGGATGAGGCGAGAATAATTTTCTCGATGGAAGGGACTTGTAATCAACATAGCACACAATGAATTGATCAAGGCCATCAAATTTGTGCTTGCCTGTTAAGGATTGTGAACAAGGGTCTCAACAAAACAAACGGAGATGAATTCCTTAGCAAGAGGTTCTGGCATAAGTCTCGAAGATATAGGATCGGGTTGGAAAGCTGCGGGACCTTGGATAAAACGTAAGTGACTGTCTTAGATCCTTCGTCCTGGAACTAACCGGTGACAGCGTCGTGAAAGAGGTCCGAAACCTTTTCTTCCAGCTGAGGCAAATATACTCTGAGAACGAATTCATCTAAGATAGTACCTGAGTTTTGTGCAAACTGAGTCCCAAGTGGGAAGATTTCTACAATGCGATGCAGGAAGGATAGAGTCGGTTGAAAGAGGACTGCGACATGGAAGGCATCTGGTCGGATAAGTAGACGATGATGCTGGTCATTTCCAAGTAGACGGTCTTCCGTAATGCTGCTGACTATTGTTTGTGTAACGTCTCCAGCACCTGGTGCTAAACCCGGCATGGTGTCTTTCAACACCCTAATCAACCCATCTTCATGGGCTTTAAGAAACTTGTTGGTTGCTTTCAGGTCGGTATCGGAGAAACGGAAAAATGGCTGAGAAAAGCGATATTATTGATGACATAAACGAAAACATTCATGCTAACCTTGTGCCTATCTCTATTGAATTTACCATCACGAAGGATTTCATTGATCGACGAAATCGGGTTTCTTCCAACTGTTGACCCTCGTTGTTCATCAACAAGATAGTCTCGGATTAGAGTTTGGACCTATGTACTTGTTGAGTAGGAACACAAAACGACGGTCCTTGGCAAACCTCGATCTGGACGTGATTCCACACTTCTGGAAGAGGAAATAATGTGCCAGGCTTGGCTCCAGATGCATCTTTATAGTCACGTCTCTGCAGAAAAGTATTTGTCGAAACGAGGCAAGCGGTAAAGTATTTGAACGTACGGATCCTATTCGGTTCGCAACTTCAGTTATTACCCTCAATCCCTGTGCAACTGCAATGAGCTTTGAATACAGAGTCCAGAATAGATCCTTTAGAATCTCATGGTCAACATGCTTAGCCAAAGATTCAAGCGCTGACAATCGAAGCGCGGAACACCTCAGAGGAGACGTTTGCGTTCCCGTCATTGGCGTCGCAGAAGCGGCACCATTGCCAACGAAGAGATAAACCCCTTCCGATCTTCCGAGACCTCCATTCCAAATTATTGATTTCCTCTTTACAAAGTCAACCCGTTCTTCAATTTCGTCCAACGTTGCCTCTACGAGAGCAAAGATCTCACCTGGAAGGCGTTGACTAACGCTATCCAGAGCATTGCCAAGCTTTCCTAGAACAGCTAGAGATTCAAGCAGCGTTTCCATATAAACGAAGGAGTCGGCTTCGGGATTCAGATCAGAGGACAATGGCGGGGCCGTGTTGCTAGCGTGGAAGGACGTTGAACTGCTTGAAGAACCGCCCAACACACTGCCCTGCGCAAGGCTGCCTTCGTTAACGTCGTACGGAGGTTCGTTTGGTCGCAGACTTAAATCATTCAGATACCGCGTGAGTTTGCTTTGCACTGGAAGTGGCGAATCTGGATGAGCTTGAACGTCTGCTATTTCATTAACCCTGACATCTGCCTCGAAGTGAACCTTTGGAACTTGATAGCGAAGGAAATGAGCTTTGTGTTAGGGAAAGAACACTACGAAATCCTACATTCACATTGTCCAGGAGTGTACGGTGCCCATCGGGACTCGCACCAAAAAGACTTGAGATATAAATGGCTATGCAATTCATCAACGAGTATATCTCTTAGGGCCTGACAAAACATGAGTATGTCAATGAAAGATAATAGGGAACCTTACTGCTTCTTGGGCTTCGAGGTAACCTCTCAAATCCAAGATAGCCCTAATTTCACGCATATCTGTTTTGTTGATTACCTTGAGGCTTCGCACAAGTAAAATTGATGCCTGAAGAAGACGCTTCTCTGACATCAAGGTCTCTAGTAGATCAGGAACTGCTTTCAGATGTTCGCTGGCGAATAACAAAATGAATGTTCAGGGTAACTGATTTCGTAAAGGGAACTTACATTTGATCCAGAATTCTTATCATTTCTTCGAGGAGTTGTCCACGATTCCAAAGTTGCACGAGGTCAGCCCGTTTGCTACCCAAGGAGTCCTTTGCTTCTTGAAGAGCAGAACGAGCAGAGGTAATCTCGGATTGGATGGTATTTAAATGAGTGAATAATGAGCCATGATGGGGCAACGAGGCAGCAAAGGCCTGGTAGTGTTCTGAATAATATATCAGACCTGGGTCGATACGAAGAATCATCATGGGAACTTACTATCAACCGACCCTCTTAAAGCTTTCGATAACATGTTTTTTGTCCTAAGGAATGATTCCATATTTTTCCCTAGTGACGACTTATCCAACAGCTGGAGTGCCAGATCCACATGGTTAAACTATGAAGAATATGAGTCTCTGTGAATTGGTAAAGAAATTAACCACACATCAGGGTTCATGACGAATTCCCAGCCATCCTTTACTTGCTCTAAAACAGCTGGGAAATTTTTCAATTAAGATAAAAGAAATTGTTGTCGAAGTGTACCATCTATTTCGCCTGCTCTATTGCCTTTGTTTCTCATACCAGGAGCTTTGTCGCGTATCCGCTGTTGTCTTGCCCTTTCTGCCTCTAGTTCCAGCTTCTTCTCTCTTTGATATTGAACATCTTCATCTTCGGCTGTCTGACGCCTTCTTAAGCCTGCGGATTGAAAGGCAGATAAAGCTGAGTGAACCGAGGTTGGACTCGTTTGGTCTTGAACAGGACTTTGAGGGTACTGAGGTCCATTCACAGGACTTGAAAGTCCCTGGAATGGTCTTCCAACATCTGTGAACGATGTTGCCACGCTATCCCTGTATTGGTCTTGCGAGGCCAATGAAGCACGTTCAGAAGTTGAAATATCCCGACGATGTCTTAGCTCCGATCTTTGAGGGCGATATGGGGCAAGAGGCGCCGTGTTAGGAGGTGCATACGACGAAGAGTCTTGGAGAAATGAAGGCGGTACTGTGTTCATAGGCCGCGTCGCAGATCTCGAGAATTGCAAAGGACGTGTGGTGGAGGTACCTGGCGCGGATAGAGGATGAGATTCATATTGACCTGCGCTAGTCAGTGGAGGTTGATAGAAAGGCTGGGCTTGAGACATTGATGTTCAATTCTGACCTTGACCGTTGAAAACAAAGTTTTGATCAAGGGCATAATTGTGACCATTTTAGGTACCATGTTCCTACCTGACTTCTTACAGCCGCTTTCCGTTCAAGATGTGCACGGGTTACCTTATAGCAACGCACAATTCACTCACAGTCGGTCGTTAGGATCGTCTCATGCCCTATGGTGGTCTTCCAAAAATAATGTAACTCCAGAGGAGCTGTTGATATTTATTCCAGGTAAGGGAGTATATGAATGTTCATTAAAGTCTGTCCAAATCGTAATTAGGGAACCCGGGACTGGTCGATTTCTATATCCCATTCTTATCTGAGGTGCATGCGACACATACTTCCTCCAATCTCGCAATCCTTGCACATGCTCACCTTGATCATTCCCCTAAGTCCAAGAAGTTGCCAGGGCCGCATTCACCAGAAGACAACTTGTCAATTCAGGTTGAAATTTCACTTGAAGTACTAGACACCGTTGTATCATACTACCCGAAAGAAACATCAGTTGTCATCGTTGCTCACAGTGTAGGGTGCTGGATTACATTACAAGTAAGATGTCAGTCGTCTTCCCGCTCTCCGTTCCTCAGTGCTTTTCCATCCTCTACAGGTGTTGAAAGCTCGTCCAGGAGATATAAAGTCATGCCTTTTTCTCTTTCCTGCCCTTAGCAATTTGGGCAGGACACCAAATGGAAAAAAACTTTCTGTATGTCCATTTCGATTTTGCAATATAGATGTACTGACATGATTTTACTAAGCTGTTCTTTTATCCCTTTTTTCGGAGAATTTTTGTATTCCTTTCCGCCGTCATGTCATATATCCCGGATCCTCTGCTTGCCATGTTTTTCCCATCGTGGCCTGGTCACCAGCGAGCCGTTCTTCGTGATTTCCTGTCTTCTCCTTGTTGCATTCAGGCGTCTTTGGCGATGGCACATGACGAAATGAGGTCGATTCGTGGTCTGGACCTGGATCTTGTTCAAAATCATAAACATCGCCTTTGGTTATTTTACGGCGAATGGGATGGCTGGGTCGGGTCGGAAAAACAGTCCCTTCTGGAAGTCATTGATCCTCACAAAACCTCGGAGCAGGTTCTGCATGCTTCCTCTGAAGTGCCCCATGCATTCTGTATTAGTGGGTTCACTTCTGTCATCGCTCTGAACTGCCAAGCTCATACACAAAAAGGTCATGGCGGGCCCTTGGCGGAACAGTGCCTCATCTGGTTAAAAAAATACTCTTCGTGTCCATAATCATTTCCTCCGTTGCTCCCTCTATGTAATTAAATTTATAATTATTCATTGAATGATAAAGTGACCAGGATTACTTCGGACCCTCACAATGTGCCCATTTACAAACACTGTTTAACACATACAAACAGTAACGTATAGGATGTCGTAGAGTGGCTATAACTATTCGCCGTTTCAGCCCAACAGAAATGGCAAAGGGCCTCGTTTTGACGAGGATTTGGATTTTTTTTTCGTTATCTTTAGTGTGACTTCAAGCTAGCTTACGTAAGCCAGAACGCGTCTCGACACTTCGCGTTTTCTACTTTCAATTCCGAGTCAATCTGTGCCACGACAAGGAGAGGTGCCCAGATCCATGGCCTCTGACTCTCTGATGCAGTTCGACGACATATCTTCATTGAGTTCTCTCGATAGCTCTCGCAATGACGTTCCACAGATATCTTCTGCCAATCAAGCATTCCGGCCTGTGCACAATGCCTTCGTCGCGCTTCCTAAATTATCCCCTGAGAGGAAGCTTCTGTATAAACCAATTAACAAGAGCTCTTTTGGGCCAGACTTCGAAGCACGCGTAGATGAGGTCATTGGAGAATACCGTGAGGGCAAAACTCTCTATTACTTTGCTCGTTATGACGGTGGAATTGCACGTAAGGTTTGGCACGTTTGACAACAATTTCTCGCTACAATCATAGGTTGCTGAATCAAATTTTTATTAGTACCTGGCCTCGACCTTTGCCATGAAATACCAGGATCTGGTTGCAGACTACAGTAAGGGCTCCCAGAAATCTCTTCTCGCGTTCTGATTTCTCGGACAGAAAAGAAGAAGGCAGAAGGCACTTTAGTCCCGTTTGATCCCTCTGCGCAATATGTACATCCCCTAGCTCGAATTAAAGTAAAAATTCGGATCAGTAGCGACCAAATGTCCCAAGCCTCGCGTTCTGCTAATGGCGATAGTATCCCGGATTCGGATTCGGGAGATTCTAGCGACGAAGTCGGCGGAAACGGAGTTTTCGATGATTACTATGGGAAGAGGCGTTTTCAACCCAAGAGAGCTATTCGGTCGAACCCCAAGCACCTTCCCTTCAGCCCTCGAAAGACAAGGGCACGACGAGTCTTGACTATACCTGACTCGGACAGTAATCTGTCCGACGAGAATTTCGATGACTCTACTGGCCCCAGAAGATCAACCCGAGGTCGAAAAGCAACCGAGATACTACTTGATTCAGACATTGACTACGTTGATGCGCAGATGTCTTCACCTCGTAGGCTGAAGCTGATTGGGCCTAAGAAGAGATCTTCCCAACAGCCTGTCATACCCTTGTATGGCCGTGTCAGGAGTATTAAGGCGCTTAACGAGGATCCTTTTGATGATGACGACAATAATGCAGTTCTGCGACAACACCGTCAGATCTGCGAAAAATGTCATGAAGGTCCTGCTCACAAACGACTGGCCGCACTCAAGAAGCCAAAGAACAGGGGCAGAAAAAGAAAGAGAAGTTCTGAGGATGAATTTGAGTATACGGATGATGAAGAGAGGTTACAGAATCAGGGGGGTTGGGTGCAATGGTCAGTAGCGCCTTAAGTATTTTTGTCACATAATTTTTAATGAATGGTTCTAGCCTTAAGTGTCCAGTCGTTGCCCATTGGGGTTGCTTAGCTGGCACCCAGCAAGACGAAATTTTGAAAGCCATCAGGCAGAAGGATCACGAAGATTTGGCCCAGCAATCTAACAATCAAGCTACTGAAGTTCTCCCTCGGAAGCGTTCTGGTGTGCTTATCGATCAGATAACTGAATTTGTCTGTGGTTAGTATATGTTGTGTACATGACCAGCATTAGCTGATAGTTTGTAGCTTCGTGCATGCGTGGAGGGATCTGCATGGGATGCACCCAGAATCCGTTTGAACACGTTGACAAGGTTGACAAGGATATAATCATGGAGGATGCATCTGTACCTGAGAAAGGTTCTTCTGTGGCGCGGGAACTTGTTTTTCGATGTTTTACTTGTAAACGAGTTGCTCACTACCAACACTTGCCGAAGCCACTGGGTTTTGAAGAAGCTTCACTCGTTGACATTGCGGAGTATTACCAAAGCACCAAGTCGTGGCTCTGTTCCGATTGTTCGTCGTATCGATATGGTCTGGAGAAAATTATTGCCTGGCGCCCTTACCCTGTCAATGCCGTCGAACCTATCTGGAAGCCCGATGAGCTTCCCCCCTTCAAAACTCCGCTTCCTCGAGAATATTTGGTGAAGTGGTCTGGAAGGAGTTTTCGGCGACTGGATTGGGTCCCTCACATGTGGCTGCTTTCGACCAATCCATCCAAACTGAAAAATTTTGTAGCCGGTGGTACGAAAGTTGACCTTTTAGACGAACCCGTGATAGATGGTCAAGACTCCATGGATGTCGATAGCACGTCAGCGCTGCCTACTTTTGAGAAGGCCCCAGAGTTCCGCGCTTCCTCGGCCAAACCTGAAACTAAACCACGCACTGAGCCAATGCCGGATGCCGAGAGAAGGATTCCACTCCCCTGGAAAACAGTTCATCGCGTGCTCGATGTTCTTCTCTGGTGTCGCCCTCACAAGAAAAACATTCCAAAGCGGAGAAATAAAAGGAGAGTTGAGTCGAGCGATGAAGAAGAGGAAGAAGATGCTTATGCCGTTGAAAGACGCATAACATTTGAAAGAGGAGAGCAACCTTCTTCCGATTTCACACAGGTAGTTGACGACTGGGAGAAGGACAAACCGTTGGAGATCGACGACGTTGACAACGTGGCATGGGTTTTCATCAAGTGGGATGAACTTGGGTATGAAGAAGGTGATTAAGTAGCGTTCTTTGATCTTCTCAACACAAACCGATTTAAATAGCCTCTTGGGATGCCCCACCACTCCCTGGTGAATTTGGATATGAAGCTTTCAAGGCAGCTTTTGGCAAATTTCTTGAATCTCGCACTGTCCTCCTTCCCTGCCACAATAAGAAGTATTTCGAGCAGTTCGACCAACGTCCGAAGGATGGTTATCACCGATTTGTACTTAAAGATCCAGCAGACCTCAAACTCGGGCAGCCCGAGAGTCTCAAGCTTATGCCATTCCAAGTATGTTCGTGAATTAAACTCTTACACTTGTTGACGAAAGCGATAGGTGGATGGCTTTAATTGGCTCTGTAATAATTGGTATATACATCAACCATGCATTCTAGCAGACGAAATGGGCCTAGTCAGTTCGTTCTTTGATAAGTACCGTTCTTTCACTAAACTTTTCTGCAGGGCAAAACCGTCCAAATGGTCAGTTTTTTAGGGAAAATAACGGAAACTTTCAAAGCCTTTCCCTCTCTTGTGGTCGTTCCAAACTCAACCATCACCAACTGGGTTCGGGAATTTGAGAAATGGACGCCACGACTTCGTGTTGTACCGTTCTATGGCGAAAAGAGCGCAAGAGATGTCATAAAGAACTTTGAACTCTTTCATAGGCCGATCCTTAATGGCAAGATGAAAATCAAATTTCACATTCTTGTCACGACTTACGAAGCCATAACAAGTGCGAAAGAAACCTGTGCAATTCTGAAAAGTCAACCTCGTTGGGAGGTATTTCATCCTGCGTATTACCCTCCCTTTCATTCTTATACAAGATCTCTTTAGGTTCTGGTTGTAGATGAAGGGCAAAGATGTTGGTTATTTTGTCGACCTTCCTGAACTTGGCTGATTGTTCGAATTTCAGTGAAAAGTGATGCCAGTCTTCTTTTCAAGAAGCTGAACGAACTGAACAGCATACATCGGGTGATTATGACTGGTGTAAGGTTCCCCTATTTATTTATTTTTCATCTCAAAGACTCAACCCTACCATAGACTCCACTAAATAATAATATGAGAGAGCTGTTCAATCTCATGAATTTCCTTGACCCGGAAGAATGGCGGGATCTTGAAGCATTGGAAAAACAGCACGCGGAACTTACGGAAGACCTTGTCAAGGATTTGCACACCAGGTTGCGGCCATATTTCCTGCGCCGCATCAAGAGCGAAGTCCTCGAATTGCCTCCAAAGGTTAGCACTCTTTTCTTTGTTTTGAGCCTGCATCGACTCCAGAGTCATTCTCTAGAATGAGGTCATAATTCCTGTTTCAATGACTCCATTGCAACGCGAAGTTTACCGATCTATTCTGAGTAAGCTTCAACCTTGGACGGATGACACTGTCTCATTGTGCATACACTAGGTCACAATTTAGATATCTTAAAAGGGCTTACTCAGCCGTCTGCTAAACAGAGTAGCACGGGAAAAACTCGTATCAACAACATCCTGATGCAATTACGCAAGTAAGCCGCTTTTTGCGCGAAGAGCACATAAATTTTATTACCCAAATATCACACAGGTGCCTGCAACATCCTTATCTCTATGAACAAGATTTAGAGCCGAAGAACTTGCCTCCTCGTGAAACTCATGAGAAATTGATCGATGCTAGCGCGAAGTTTTGTTTTTTGAAGTTCCTCCTTTCCAAACTTAAGGAGCGCGGCAACCGGGTTCTCCTGTTCAGCCAGGTGAGACCAATATCAATGACAGTTGCTCCCAAATACAACATCTTCCACAGTTCGTCATTGCTTTAAACGTAATAGAAGACTTTTTGGTTGGGGAAGGTTACAAGTTTCTCCGTTTGGTAAGTTTGCAAAATTGGTCGGCAGTACTTAATAGAAAGACATCGTATTATATGTTTAGGATGGTAACACTAAAAATTCAATGCGGCAAAAGGCTATGGATGAATTTAATAAACCTGGCTCAGAATATTTCATATTCTTGCTCAGCACTCGTGCTGGTGTACGTCTTCATATTATCGAACCCTCCTACATCCTTGACAATTTTTTGCATAGGGCGTTGGCATCAATCTTTATGTATGTTCATTTTACCTCATCAACATTTACAACAACTTAACCTCAAAAGACGGCTGATACCGTAATCATATTTGACCCAGACTTTAATCCGCACCAGGTTCGTGCATTCTTTTGTTTTAGGCAGCTCCATAACGCTGACATCATGCAAAGGACTTGCAAGTAAGGCGCAGCCGTGTCATAACCATTATCAAACTAAATTTGCATTATAGGCGATTGCTCGTGCGTACAGATACGGCCAGCAAAAAACGTGTCTTGTTTTCAAGCTGATGGTAAAAGACTCTGCCGAAGGTCAGACAGTTCAGCGTGCAAGTCAAGGCAGGTTTTAATTTACATTGTCACAGAACGGATTGTCCAAATTGGAAAGAAAAAACTGGTTCTCGATCATCTCATTGTACAAAAAATGGACGATGGCGAAGAGAACGGTGGCGAAGACGTTAAGTCCATCCTCACATACGGCGCGCAGGCGCTTTTCGGAGACAAAGGCATTCGAGACATAAATTGTCAGTGTAAAAGTTACTCCACTCCTGGGTCTGCCTGACCACTAGCTAGATACTGAACAAGATGTCGAAAAAATTATTGAGAAAACGCAAAGGGAAGCCGTTCAGGAAGGTCCCAAAGCTGGCAGTAGCGGCCTAAACTTTGAATTTGCGAAAGTTTGGGCAACCGACAAAAATGATCTGGAAGAGGTTGGTGAAGAAGACCAGACAGATTCTTGGGCGCAAGCTCTAGAAAAGCTTAATGAAGAGAGGCAAAAGGAAGATGAAAGACAAATCGCAGAGTCTGGCCGAGGTGCTCGGCGTCGAGCAGCTGACATTGCAAAGGCGAGTGTGTGTTTTTCTACATATGTTCGTGGTTGACAGTAATTTACAGACTAAAATGAATGTGGTGAATGATGGCCCACAAGCCTTTACTGATGTCCGGAAAAAATCTCGGTCTCCTTCTGAATTTTCTGGCAAGGATATGGAAAGTGATCAGGACGCATTTGACGACGACTTCGAAGACATTCCAGAGAAAACGAGGGCTAAGCTGCAGATTCCGTTGAATTCGATCCAAAACATTGTGTCATCTCGAGACTGCGGACTATGTGGTCAGCGACACCGCGATGGCGAGTGTGTGATGATAGAAGACTTGGAGAATTTGGTTGAGTATAGGGCGATGTTAATACTCCACGCAGATGACGAACCTTGGGAAGAGAGGGTATGCTCTTTAGCCTTCTTGCATGTGAATTGGACTGACAGGAGACACAGCTCGCAGCAGTTAATGCCATTGACGAGTTACTTACTACACGAGGTCAAGCGCATCTGATTGTTGGCCAACCTCTTCACCCCTTGGTTAAGCCGATGCCCGCTCCACCACCTCCCAAAAAGATGAAGAACCCAGAGCCCTCAAAGTATAGTGGAACCGAGCAATCTAAACAGGCCCTGTCAATTTCCCAAGAACAGAAGACCAAGAAGACGGCCACAGCCATGCCACCCTCGCCTTGTATATTGTGTCATTCCCCGAACCCGCACTACTACAAAGACTGCTCAGTTGTCAAAGCAGGATCCAGAAGGTTTGTTGGTGCTAATCATAAGATTTAACAGAGGATTGATACATTTACAGTATTGCCAAGGCTATACAACTTCTCGAGAGCCGGAAGGATGGTTCTCTGACCAATGCAATTGACTCGTTGCGCAGCCTTCTAGCTAAGGCCAAGGCGAGTGAACGAGTGAACGAGATTGGAAACGCTGTGGCAGGTCCGAGTAGGCCTTCGACTTCATAAAATACTCGCGAGACATTTCCTGGTAGTCCCATACCTTTTGGCAAATGCAGTGTTTCCTCTTTCACTGTAGTAGCCGTTATTTTATGCTTAAATCTTGTTAGATTACCTTTACTATTAGTATTCAGTCTCTAGTGGATCGATCGTGGGAACTTTTTATTATACCGTGACTCGTAACTATGTTGGCTCAGCTCTTGGTCTATGACTTCTACTTCACCTCCGTGCCATGATGAATTTTGCCAAATCTGGTACATCAAACCTCAAGGTTAACCACCAAATGCCCTCTCACAAGAAGAGATCGCATACTGCTAGTCAAGAAGTACGAAAATTCGATCAAAGTCGTGCCCCTCCTCTGCCTCACTTGTCTGGCGACACACTCCTGCAAGTCTTGACTCATAAATCGCTCCGACGAAAGGGTGTTTCTGCAGACCAATTCAATGATAACGAAAGACTGATTGTGCTTGGAATGGCGGTCTTCAACCTTGTGTTGTCGTCGTATCTATTCAAGAAGCGCCCAATGATTAATGCGGAGGATCTTGCTGTGCGAAAGGTTTGGGTTAAAACAGTTATACTAGAACTAATATATGTCGTGAATAGTGCCAGCATCAACTTCTCTTGAAATCTGGTATGATAGAAGACTGGGTTCGACACTATCGCCTCAACCAGAGACGGGTGTGTACACCCGAAGTTCTCAGGAACCTCGATTCCCAAGAGGTAATTCTGAAACACATTGCTGGATACACACTGTTGACAAAATTTGAACAGGAGATCGACGCAATATTTTATGCATATGTTGGTGGTGTCTTTCAAACTTCTGGACTCGAGGTTGTGCGTACCTGGGTTGACCGCTTGCTTGCTCAAGAGACTCTGATCCAACCGGAGACTTCCATGAAGGCGGATCCAGATCCAGCTCCTGTTGTTCCCTCCCCGAAACGTATAAAGAGCGAAACGTTATCACCCCCACCGAACCATTTTAACTCGCATCCTCCTCTGCCGACTGTTCGACCAAATCCATTAGCGCCTGCACAGCCTGACGCAGCATTCCTTCCGTTATTTAATCAGGAAGCATCAAAGCGACGTGTGACTGTGGAATACGTTTCGGAATTTAGTGGGCCGTCACATGCGGGCCGTTGGACTGTGAAGTGCATTGGTAAGTTGTGAGGTTTACCCAGGTTCTGGGTTGCTGATAAAGTGGTTTATAGTAAACGGGATTTGCAAAGGACAAGGCAGCTCTAGTCATAAGCAGACAGCGAAGGAGGAAGCGGCTCGGAATGCATTCGATAATATGGGATGGCGTTAGCACTTTAGTAACACATAATGATGCTTTAATAATCATTTCTTTAAATGGAAGTTATGCTGACAAAGCCCTTGTGTGACATAGCCTTGACGCGCAGAATATATTTCGATCCCGTGTCACGGCGCTCACGAAAACAAACGAAGCCCCTTCGCCATTCTGAGCAGCGAGCAGACACAGGTTGTTGTCGCATTTTACATCGCTGACAATATGTCCAACCACATAGATCTCACTCTGGACGGCCTAGATGATGCCCAAGACAGTAATATCCTCGCAGACTCTACTCGATATGCCAAGCGCCCTCGTTTTGATCCAGCACCTTGGCCCTCGCAGGAATCCACGCCTTCGCCTTCCACATCACAATCTTCGTCAACATCATCGGCGATGTACATGCCCCATTATTTGCTGCCACCTTATTCAACGTCCACGTCCTCGTCGTCTCCAGGCATTCGGCCTCCATTACCTTCTTCAAGTCAATTCTTTGGCCTTGGACCGCCATCGTACAGACCTGTGTTCGCCCGTAATGCAACTTATTCTCCTAGTACCAGCCAACTGACGTCCTTGGTACCACCGAGTACAATTCCCCACCAACAGTCCCAGGTCACATCTCCCAGACCCCTACCCCTTCCTCGGCCTGCGGAGCGAGACATTATTGACCTCACATCTTCCCCTTCTCCACCACCAGCAATGCCTCAGCCAGACCCGTCATTGTCTTCGCTTCCAGCGGACTTGCCTCCAAAGACTCCCGTTTGTATTGGCCAACTTGCTGCAACAGCACTTATTATGTATCCCAACCAATACACAATGCCCGAGAGTACGAGCGAGTCTGAATGGGTACCAGTGAGGTTCCAATATGAACATGATCTGAATAAGACACCCGCTAGAGAAACCATTCATATCAAGACTCCTTCACGGGGCATGGACGGTGGTATGCTCTCTGGAGAAGGATTTGGCATGATAGAACAGAAGGTGGCCGATTCTTTGGGGCCTATGCTTGCAAGAGGTTTAATAAGGCTAGAACCGAAAATACGTAGAGGCTCTAGTGTAAGCCTCCAGTAGCCATGTTTACTCATTCTTGGAATAACACCTTTCTAGTCTCATCTGCTACCTCTACAAATGCTTGTTTACACTCCCAAGGGCAACATCCCTGTCGTCGGCAAATATCTCAGAGAATGTGACCTTCTTTTAGACCAGCCAGGATTGCCCTTCGATCTGCAACGAATCAGTTATCATTATTGCAATCCACATAATCCGCCACCAGAAGGACATTCTCGGCCAGGGCTTGGTTTGCTCATGACCACACAGCCTCGATGGCAAACCGTGTCCGGGAAGAGTGTTGAGGTTCAGAGGAGTCAAATCGATGATCTTTTCAAGAGTTTGAAGGATGGGAGTGAACTCACCGACACGGAGCCATGTATGTCATGTTGCCTTGTGGCCGAATGATGTGGCTGACAGGACCTCTTTGATTCGTAACTTAGGTTTTGAAATTGCGACAAGACTATATCCACATCAGAAAAAAGCCTTGACCTTTTTACTGGACCGAGAAAAGGAAATGCCAGCATCAGACGGTTTTTCTTCCCTTTGGCAGACACGCAACCATTTCATGGGAAAAACAAGCTGGTTTAATGTTGTTACCCAAAAAGAAGTTTATGATGCTCCGAAAGAGTCGAAGGGCGCTATTCTCGCAGATGATGTGTGTGGCATTCTTTAAGCAATACGTATCTGACCTCTTATCTATTCTAGATGGGGCTTGGCAAAACAATTACTTGTGTTTCTTTGATAGGGAGTACCCTGGATTCTTCTATAGCTTTTGCGGCGTCTCCACTCGACTCTGTTCCTCCCCCTCATCCACGTACTGATTCTCTGACTGCCGACCACTTTGCGGGTTGTGTCTGGGGTATGCCTTCTACTTCAACTACGAGCAAAAATTCCTCTTCCGCAAAAGCAAAAGCGAAAGCAGAGCGGATGCAAAACAAACATGAAGCGGAATATGCCAGACATTGTCGTATCAAAGTCAAAAGTCGTGCCACATTGATTATCTGTCCCTTATCAACCGTTTCAAACTGGGAGGATCAATTCCGGGAACATTGGGGGGGAGAAGTGACCGTTGTGGGCGGGGGAGGCGCGTGCGCATTAGCAGCGGCTCAGCCTAGCATACCACAGGGGAGCAGCTCGCAAATCAGTATGGTGTGCGAACCTTCTGACACGAAACCGAATCGGGTTAGGGAAGGGCGGCCATTGCGCATTTATATTTATCACGGCAATGCTCGAAGACCTGATCCCGCGTTTCTCGCCAACTTTGACGCGGTCATCACCACGTATGCGACTCTTGCGACGGAATTTTCGAGGCAAACCAAAAGTTTGATACCAGATGACGAAGAAGATGAGGTGAACGGCGAAGATATCAGTATAGCCAATGAGTCCGAAATTGAGGAGACGGCCAATTCCACCGCTCGACCACCTAAACCGAAGGCAGTGAATGGAAAGAGAAAAAAAGCGCCAGTGCAAACTCAGGCAAATAACCCGGCCGAGATTTCTAGTGCATTGCAAAGTATTCACTGGTTCAGAGTGGTACTTGATGAGGCCCAGTGAGTACCTCATAAACTTGATGTCGGCGTCTGATTGTGACCACTTCTCTTAGTTATATTAAGGAGACCGGGACCGTTGCATGTCGTGCTTGTTGCGACCTCATGGCAGACCGGCGTCTCTGTTTAACGGGCACGCCTGTGCAGAACAAGCTAGACGACGTCTTCGCTCTTATCAAATTTCTACGTCTTCAACCATTCGATGATAAGAACATCTGGACAGAGTACATTGGCAGTCCCGTAAAATATGGACAGGCTCTTGGTGTTGCGCGCCTTCAGACTATCATGAAATGTATCACACTCCGACGAACGAAGGAAACAAAGGCAGCCGATGGAACAATGATTCTCTCCCTTCCACCCCGAAGAGAAGAATTGCGTTTACTTAAGTTTGAGCCCCAAGAGCAAGAAGTCTACGATAAATTTTTCAAGGAGTCGAAGGACGAGTTCACAAATTTATCCAGCAAGAACGAAGTCATGAAGAACTATGTTGGAATTTTACAAAAGATTCTTCGGCTTCGTCAAATCTGTGATCATTTCGAACTTGTCGATGGTAAAGAGCCGAGGCAAGGGAACGGCCATGCTGAATGTCCAAGTTCTTACGAAGACGTAGTTTCTGCCATAACGACTGAGGGTTTCAACTACTCTCGAGCATTTGCCATCTTTTCTATCCTTCGAGAATCTGCAACGGCGCAATGCGTAGAGTGTGCGTGTGAGCTTGGGGTTTCCTCAGAGTTTGGCCAAGATGCTACGGAGGCCGATCTGTCACCACTCTCAAACAAACGTGGACGTAAATGCAAAGGTAATGGATCTCGATCGTCGACACGCGCTAACAGTCCATCTGTACCTCGTCCTGTGCTGACGCGGTGTCAACACCTCTTCTGTATCGATTGCTATCGAATTTCCATCTGTCCAGGGTGGCCTCATGTTGATCCCAACGTCTTAAGGTCCTGCTCCGCATGTCAAGCTGCTCTCTCACCAAACGATGTTTTTGAGATCAAGTGGGACTCACTGGAAGCGTATTGTCAGAAAAAGAAGGCCCAAAAACGGGAACGGCGGCAGAGGGGGCAGACCGTGGAGCAATTCGTGGCATCAACCAAGATCAAATCTCTCTTACAAGATCTTGTCAGATTTTCTTCTATGAACCCCCATTCTGCGAACTATGATTCCGAGTTAGAGATGACGGATAGCTCAGGCACCACGATTGAGCCTGACGTCGTGAAGACAGTTGTTTTGTAAGTCTTGTTTCGTTCAGCTTTAGCATTTCTGACCGAGGCCGTGTGAACGCCAGTTCCCAATGGACTAGCATGTTAGACAAGTAAGCGGATATATTTAATGTATGGTGAGAGTTTACTGAATAATTATTGCCTAGAGTGGAGGACGCACTTGAAGTGGCTGGCATCCGCTATGATCGGTTGGACGGGACAATGAAACGTGAAGAACGAATTCGAGCTATGGACGCGCTTAAGTATGATCCAGGGTGTGAGGTCCTCCTTGTCAGTTTAAAAGCAGGTGGCGTGGGTCTCAACCTTACAGCGGCACAACGGGTCTATCTCCTTGACCCTTACTGGCAGGTTTTTTTGACATGCACTGAGTATTGTCATAATTGACTTCCTTTAGGAACCCTGCTGTGGAGAATCAGGCTGTGGATCGCATTGTAAATAGCTATTTCACTAACGTTGTTATCGTCCTCACGAATCTTCGTTTCTTTAGCATCGACTAGGGCAAACTCGTACCGTAACAACAGTGAAACTGATCATCGAGAATTCCATAGAGGCACGGCTACTGGAAGTACAAAGGAAGAAGACTGCCCTAGCTAACATGACTCTTAATCAAAACTTCACAAAGGCCGAGATTTTGCAGCGACGCATGGCAGAACTTGCGGAATTATTTGGATCATGATATTTACATAATTTCATATGTACTTGTAAGCCACAACACCTCGCTTGGTTCACTTGAAGCCGAATCCTGTCATGCCTGCATTGTATGATAGTAATTCTATGTTTTTAGGAGTTCTAGAAAGCAAAATGACCCCCATTTTTCCGACTCCCAAACAGATAAACTTGAAAGGATTGAATAGGTGTAGAGGACAGCAGAAATAAAACTTACCAATAAACTGACTAACAAAGAGCCCTATGGAAACACCAGCGGCCACAGTTATCATGCGAAGAGCCAGGGAAAACCCGCTCGAGTATTGTTCTGCGGAACTAAGGTATGTTTGCGCAACTCCTCCACCTTGCGCAATGCCAGACTAGGATAAAGCTAAGACTGTAACACAAGGATGACGGCAATGGGAATAGGCTTACTGGTACTAATAAAAGTACGCCAGTTACCATGGAGGTGAATGCGGTACCACCCACGATACGAGAGTAGAGATTACCAAGTAGTCCAATTACGAAAGCACCAGCAGCAGAAACAATATCAGTTCTTCCAGGTAAAATGAGGCTAGCGGCACGATTGGCTGCAAAGGCACAGCAAGAAAATATAACCATGATCGGAAGCTGAAGACTTCGCCAGTACTGCAAGTTAGAAAGCGAAGAACATGTCGAATATGTAGGAACGAGAAAGAACAGGGTCCACCACGGCAATGCTTGTCTCCACCACGGCCAGACAGGTTCACGAATGCAATCTAGGACGGGACTCAGAAAACGTGCTAATATGGCAATTGTGAAGGTATTTCACTTTTGACTGTATGAGCAGGTAAGTCACTGCCAGCTCTAGCTAAGCCCATAACACCAGTGATAAGGAATCCAGAATGTGACCCATTACCAGGCACAAAGTGGCCATGAGTGTAGTTCAGATTGGTAGGGATTGGACTGCGGTAATAATTGCGTCGTGCTTGATTGTCCAAGACAAGAAAGAAATCAGAACCTATCGTCAAACCAAAACCCTAATAAAAACTTCAGTAACGAAATAAGACGAGATAAAAAAGACGGTCCTACCAGGAACAACGTATAAATGATTGCGTAGACAATTCGAACTGAACCGCAAAATATGTTCTTGGACATGAGTTCCAGCGCGCTAACCACTGCAAATACCAGGTCAGTCCATCAACCTTAGAAGGATTAATAAACTTTCAGATAGTGAAACCAGGAAGGATGACGACTACCCCAGCGGACGAGACAGCGCTGTAGCAAAACAGATCCCCAGGTATGTTACTCAGCCCTCTTGCCACAAATGCAACCACGATAGAAACCGAAATTCTGTAGAAATAGTGGATAATTGACAACGTGTGCGTGTGCGTTTGCCCTGTACTTACTCATAGACATTAGCATACATCGAACTTTTGTTTGCTGCATTGAGTCCGAGATATTGCAACAGGCATGCGCAAGCACCGCTAATCCACATATCAACAATCGAGCCACCGAAAGACAGACCGCAGATAATAGAAGCTGAAAGGAAGGCCAAAAAACAACGTAAACTAAGAGAGTAGATTGCTGGAGACCGAAGGATTTGTCGGAGAGCGTCGGTTCCAGCATCAGCCCCCATGCGATCATGCAGAACATCCCTATAGACTTCATGAACCTTTTGGAGAGATGTGAGGGCAATGCGACTTCTAGAGCGAACAAAGTAAGTGCGCGTTGCTTGAGTCTCGCTATTTCTGATAGAGACGATAACGATATTAGGAAGGTGCACAAACTCTATGACATGTCGTGGTGAGTAAGCGTTAGAAAGGAAGCAATATCGTACCAGTGCCAGCATCCAGAATGTTGGAGGCAGCGCGTAATTGTGACTCGATACGATGCGAGGGAGCTCCAAAGGAGAGCAATGCTTTCGCCAGTTTCAAAATAAATTTACGTCTTTTCGTCATATCTTGGGCGACCGTAAATCACGATGACGTCTGGGAGAACGACTTAGACGAACCTTCCACATTTCTAACAATTACTGATGACCTCTGAGGTCTTTGCAGAATTGAGGCTCGGAAACTGTTGAACCCTCCGGTGATTCTAGTAGGTAAAGTGTTCATATTTGCTGGCTGGAGTGCATCTAAAGTTGAGTGTTGTCTTCCATCTGTAGTTGCAACACTCCCATTGCGAGCGATCTTAAGTATACCGGGACTGTAGACTCGATTTTCAGAAGCTTGAGCCATATGCCTCAGCACTGGACAGTGTCAGTTTTCAGAAATAACCGCAAGCAATTTACAGACAACTTTGATATTTGGCATACAAACAAGACAGGTACAAGACGGGTATCAATCCATGTGTTCGACAAGAGAGCATATAATCAGACACATCATAAGATGAAAGATAGGCGGGGATTCATAAGATCTGTGTGGCAAATTCGGGAGGTATAATAAACGCATCAAGACCATGCTGAGTGAATGACTGTCCTCCAAGACTTTGGTCAGAGACCCAAACAGGCAGTTGAGCTACTACTGTGGGATCCATAACTCGTAGCATTTGGTCGGCCTCCGTGAAATTACCATGCCACACATGTGCCATATATTGCTGAGCCGGGTTCGTTGCTGTTTGCATAATGTGATGGCCATGGCTTGGTCCGTGCATTTGGATATCTTGTGACGGATAACCTCCCTCGTAGGCAGAATACGAATCTGGTCTTCCGTATCGCTGCTGAGTGGCTGGGGCGGAATGACTAGTAGAGGGATGGTCAATATTTACTAGCGGTCGTTGAGGTTCACGAGATATATTGGGGGAACGAGAGGGCACTCTTCTTTTCCAGCGTTTCAGCATCAGTTGCAAGGTCAGAGCATAACGCTTCGCAGGAACTAAAAGGGAGATCAGTGGACTAAATGACAGTTAACACGCAAACGTACTGTCGTTAAGTAAAGTCACAAGCCGCTCAACTTGGTCTAGGACAGCATGGATGTTGACGTCAGTAGGGCTACAAAATCTATCAGCAAAGAAATTGATGTTTAAACGAAGCTCCTACAAAAGACGGGCTAGACGAAGTAAGAATGAAGCTGCAAAAGTCGCTGTCGCATGGGTATAATGGACAGCTTGAGATGACAAGATTAATTACTGAGGGAATGACAAGACGACCTCGGTGAGCATACCATATTTCATGCCTTCTCTGTATGACGTAGAATCGACAGTAATATCCAACCCCTCTCGAGCTATGTTGATGGACCGAAGGGCTAATCCTCGCTGGCTAGTTGGCATTTTTTCGACATCTTCGGGACCGTTTATACCACGAAGGGCTGTTGCATTATGAAACAATTCCGCATGTAGATGTTGGATTTGCAAGCTCTGACGATAAAAGGCTGCAATCGTCCTCAGCTAGGAGTTTCATGACGATGAAAACCCACATACCAGCATTTTCATACTTTCCTGAGAAGGATACGTCCCATGTATGATACCATTGCTTGAAATCGCGGTCCGCTTTCTCCAACTTTTCGAAGTGATGAGGCGGAACAGGACCTTCATACGGAGCTAGTTCGTTATGAACTCTTTCACGAATAGCGATAAGTTCAACTGTGGAGACAAGCCTCATGTCATCCTCAATGGTCAAAGGGTGATTAAGCAGATAAGGGGCATGACGAATACTCTCATCATCTTTTAAGACCGCTGGACGACCTGTGCCGTACGAAAGCCTACCAAAAAAGACATAAGGTGAGGGCTTATTACTGGGTTTGGGCAACTCACTGATGTTCAAAGAGGTACAAGCAAAACCAAGTACGAGACATGATTACCAAAGTTCTGTCTTCTTCGATATCAATCTTGTTCTGCTGCATGCGTTTATAAAGCTTAGGCCATGCTTTGTGCATTGCTAGGGACGGAGGTTTGTTGAAAGGGCGCAAATTATGCAGTCAATACTCACAAAGTTCCATTGCCATTCGAACAGCGTGTCCGCCACTCAGCCACCCATTGTCCGACCACCCAGAAACAAGGACTAGAGCAGAGGTCAATCAGAAGCCTTTTGGTAATAACAGTCTTGCTCACTCATGGCCTGAACGGCCTCGCAATGCAAGACAGGTGCAAACAATGTAGCCCGAGAAATCTCTTGAACTTGTTCAAGGCATTTCTGATGGACTTCAGATCGTTCCGTTGCTACCCAAGAAATAAATGAATTGCCGCAATATCAAAAAAATGCACTTGCATCCACCATCACGAACTCGGGCAGCCACCATACAAATTGCATTTACTGCAAATGGAGATCGTTCATGAAGAGCATCGTAAGTGTCGGTATTAGAATCAAACACTGGCCTGTAGAACAATGAAATAGGGGGAAGCTGATTGGTCTGATGACCTACAAGAAAGTGGAACATCCATGGTAAAAACTAGTTGCATGATCAGTACAAAATCTAAAAGGGGGAAATGTCAATCGCACAGATTAAAGAGTTCACGCGCTTCGCTTTCCAGTATAATTCCCTTCGTTACAACTGTAACACGATCAGAGGCTGAGCGTGCCTTATAATGTGTCTGATCACATACCATCTTGGAATGTCACAGGTTGGGACAAGGCGTGTCGTATCTTCCGTTTCTTGGAGGGTCTCAATTGTCTTTCAGGAGAAGGTGTCCGGGCTCGGCTATGAGATTCGCTGCTATCGCCATTCTGTTCTTGAATATCAGTATGGTTTTTTTAGGGCAGAGAATTGGAATAAGAACCTTCGTGGCGCGTTCAATAGCTACATCAGCTAGTCCTCTTAGAACTTCCCATGGTGCAAGAAGGCCCGAAGCAGGAAGTTCACCATTTTCATCCTCTGAGATATCAGAAGAATCGGCGCTCGGAATATTTGACGATGCCTGGCGCTTGGTGGCAGTAGACGGTACATATTTGTTAGGCATCTTGGAATAATTCTGATCACCAGACTGATAACGGACTGACGAAAGCGTGTTCGATTGGGCCAAGGGAGCCATAGTCTGAATGCTTGAGAATGGTGGCAATGTTGGCCCTAGAGAGGACGATGGCGGCCCATGCATGTCATAGCTTTGCCCACCGTGAGAGAAATTGCCGTACATCGGTGCTAGATGAGCAGTGTGCCCTTCATCCTGCGTCATCGACGGGTTAGAAGAATTGCTTGGGAACGGAGTCCCCGAGAGAGAATTTCTGTGCCTTGCGGGCAAGCCAACAGAATGACCATGGATCGATGTAAATTGGCCACTTGGAGGAGAAGTGACTGTTGATGGCGTTGAAGCCGAAAGGTGAGGTGATTTCAGACTTGGTGACGGAAACGGAGGAAATGTTGAGGGTGATCGAGCCGAAGGAAGACCCCCGCTGCGTACGTATTGGAGAATTTCAGATAATTTTTCAGATATGATGGTCTGTGTTCTGCCGATTTCAGCGACATGGCTTTCCAGACTGCGAATACGTCTGAAAGCAAATGAATCTCCCGCCGTTGAGAAAAAGAGAAAAACAAACTCTAAACCTGCCTCGCCCGTGAGAGTCGCTTCGCGAGAGGGCTTTTCAAAGAGGCATTCAAGGCCTGTATTCCTGCAGCGCCTGCATGGGGGATTGTCAGCACCTTCACATCGCATCTTCTGTTTTCTGCAAGCATTCTAGAAAACATCAAGGATTAGTTGCTACTGGTCCCGAACGAATATATCTACTTACGCAAGCGCCTTTCATTTTAAAAAAAGGATCAGAGAGAATGTAATGGAACAGATGGTTTGGCGACGTACGAGGAACCCTGTTCAAGGTCTTTGGTAGAGGTTTTACATCCCGTTTTTCAGGCTTATCTTCATCCTCCTGCTTCTTGACTGGATCGGGCTGGGACGGTGGCGATTGCATTTGGGATAGTCGCTGTTATAACAGACAGCGACGTTGTGGATGCGGGGAAAGATGGAAGAGGGAAATAATACGGAAAGGCACATAATTGAGCGTTGTGCATGGTAAACACACGCAAAGCAAAGCAATTTATCTCCTTACAGTCTTTAACTTGAACTAACATGTTCCTGTCTGCACTTTCGAGTTTGCTCAGGTAAATCGGTCAAGATATACGTTCAAACAATCCTGACCTTTTCGTTAGTGCCTGGTTTGCATTTCTTCTTCCTTGTTATGCAACTTTCAAAGTCTTGTCTCGTCAACCCGTTGCTGAGGTGGATCTCCAGCGATATGCAATGTATTGGTCGGTAATTGGCGCTTTCGTTGCCTTCGAATATCTTGCCGAGTGGTTGATCAGCTGGTAAGCAACCTTCAATGATCATCTTCCGGCACTTACTCATTTGTGTACATAGGCTACCGTTTTACTGGGAAGTTAAGACTGCATTCCTCCTTTTCCTTTCATTGCCCCAAATCCAGGTATTCAAAACTCCTTTGATATTTGTTGCAAATCCAATCCTTTCATAGGGCTCTACTTACATCTATCTGAATTACCTCCAGCCCTTCTTCGTTCAAAACGAAAAGGAACTGGATGCAGGTATAATTGCCCTCCAGCGCAACATCCTGATTTTTGTGCAGGAGAAATTGACTGCGTTTTGGGAATTCCTTTGGTCCTTATCTACAAAACAGCGTGCACCTACTCCTAATCAAAACTCTGCACCTATTCCGTGGATATCTCCCGATGTTGTTTGGTCTGCAATGAGCATGATGTACCCCAATTCAGGCACCCAAACAAATTCGTCCATTTCAACCCTAAACGGCGGCATGCGCCCGCTTTCTAACCCTTCCCCATCAAAAAAAGATGATATATAATAATTCAGCCCAACAACTTATTAACAATTGTTTCATTCTTTTTTGACTTTTTTATTATTTGTAAATATTGGTGATACAATTATGTTCCCATTCTCTGCCGCCGGAAAGCTGCCTCTGCATCACTTGCAGTGTATTCTAGTAAGACAGAACCGTCGCCGTAGAACTGGGATATTCGAGTCGTCCAAGTCTCTGTCAATTTCAGGAATTCGTCTTCAGATGCCTTCCAAACGGCGTTCAGAACGCTTCCGGATGCAATACCACCGTCATCTTTCTCTAAATTCTCCGTGAAATGCTTTTCGACTCGTTTGGCAAGGGCATCAATATACTTCTTGATGTCTTTTAAGTTGTAATCTTTCAACACCTTTCGAAGTGCGGCTTTGTTGTAATTTGGATTCGTGGTAATGTCGTTTGCATTTCCTTTCACAATGCGGTCAAGTCCTTCAAAGAAATCCTATTTTTTTCTGTTAATTATCCGATCCAAAGGCAGGCCGAGCTGGCTTACAATGATTTTTCCAAAGGAGCGACGAAAAACGATTTTAATATATGAAGCTAGATTTTCTTCATATATTGCCTCTGCTTTCTGCGAGGCAGTTATCAGAGATGCCACATCCATTTCCGAGATTTCTGTAATAAAAAAGTTCATGTTCTCTACAACCTGAGATCAAAAAAGTGTGCATAACCTGAAGCACATCAGTCTCACCAATAAGAATAACATAACTATTGAGCTGTCCTTTATCCTCTCCTTCCCCTTCTAACTTAGCCATTTGTTTCAAAGATTCAAACATTACCTGGGTCATTCTCGCGTAGGCAGAGTCTACATTAGCGCGTATCCCTAAGCTATCAGCTCCGATCAGCTGATTTTCGATACGAGTGGCATATCCAGGGAAGTTTCTAATAAATTGTGCAATTCCTTTGCGCTTCTTACTGGAAAGCTTCGTCCGCTCTATCCCTTTCAGTTGATCAGTCTATTATGCAATCTGTTAGCATGTTGCAGTTAAACACTGGTGCGGCACTGACAACGTGCCTGTCCAACAATATTTTGAGGCGGGAATGTTGTTTCTCCAGGAGGCCGATGACAAAAGGATTGCCCTTTTCTTCTGCTTCAATTTGAAATCGCTCGAGAAGGGCCATGATACCAATCAATTCCCTAGAGAGAAAAAGTATTAATCATTTTTGATCGCACCGTATAAAGAATACATGCATCGAATCTTTTGCAAGTGCGGCATCAAGCCAAGATTTTATTTCGGCGGGTACAAATCCGAAAATCAAGTCTAGTGCCCCGCGGATAAGTTTGAGAGTGGTTTGTTTTAAAGATGCCGAGCGTGTCGCCTGTCTGCGGAAATAGTTGTCAAGTCCCATGTAATCGGCGAAGGTCAATCCAGCATCGTTGATTTGTAGGAATTCAGTCGCAAATTCATCCTCACGGTATATTAACGTGGCAATTTGCTCCAGCCAAAGTCCAAATACCTGATCATCATTACAATCATCATCGAAGTCGTACAATCAAGAAACACCTACCTCTGAAGCTCTTTGGTCGCCATCCGACTGTTTGTCTTGGTCTCGCTGTCGACCATCTTTTGGTGACTTGACCATTGTACCTGCACGACGGAGGGTGCCCGGTCTTGAGGGAACCACCATAGATCCTATCCATTGATTTCGAACATACATCTGGCTGCACAGTGAACCAAGACATACCTTGCTCAATCTCGTCTTCTGTTGCCTTCTTTACCAACTCTAGATGTGCAGACAGCAGCGCCTTAATCTGTGTACTGTGCAGATCACTGGCAGCTGAGAAATAAGCCTAGAAGTGAAAGAAAGTCAAGATGGACCTATGGTCATGAAAAATCGCATTGACTCCACAAAGTTTACTGTACACGGTCTCATCCATCTCTCGCAAGTAAAGCATTAATCCGGCGTACCGGCCCAGGTGTGCTTCTAGTTCAGTATGAGGGATAACTCGGGGACGTGAGGAACCTTTTATTAGGCCAGAGGTGTCGCTCAAGAGCAATTTAGACTAAAGCACTGTACGATAAGCAAGTCAAAATCGAAGATGAAGACTTACCTGAGCAACGAACATAATAGACAAAAAGTCGAGCATCCGTTTGCAAAACTGAGCGTTGAATGTTTGGTATTCTTGGAGTCTTTCCATAGTTGCGGCCATTTCTGAAAAACATCAAATCGTATTTTGAATGGCATTGAACAAAGCTCACCTGTGTCACGACCGGCTTGAAGGGCCTTGTACAACTGCACAGCTGCTTCTTCAAGACGATGTATGCTCTGAGCTTTTTCAAGTGACTCCTGAGTAAGTGTTGTGAGAGCTTCCTGATCGACATGAACAGTCCGAAGAAGATTTTGCAGTTCCGCAAGTAAAGCACGTTGGTTCTGGGTTTGTACTTGAAGACCACGATTTTGCGATTGAATAAATGATATGTCGTCGTTGACCGCCTGCATGTTTCATCAACAAATCAGACCAATGGATGCTGGATGAACGACTGACACCAAGGTGGATTTTGTAAGATGAAATAAGGCCCTCGATATTATCCAGTTCAGCAAGAGCATCGTCAATGTATCTCATAACAACTCCTACACGGTTATCAGATTCCAGAAATGAATGAATATTCGCCTGATCGCTGTCAAATTCAAAGAAGGTAAAATAAACCATCAGTGCACACACCTTTTCTAGAGCTGTCAGCTCGTCTAGAAGTCTGGCTTCAATCATGTCCACGGCGCCCTTCGTCATCTTTCGTCCGATAACATCATCGCTGGCCCATTCGTAACCCTCAATCATTTCCTCTACACTTGTAAGCGTCGCTTGTGTATTGTCCTCATCACCATCGCCATCTGTGTTTGTTTCGTTCCCTAGAATGAGTCGTTCAAGCATAACTTGATTGGTAGGATCAAAGAATGATATGCGAGCCCTTTGATCTCGGCGAGAATAAGTCATTTCGACTACATTTGCATGAGTATTTTCAACTCGTCGCAACTGCATTGACGGAGTCGGAGAGTTGTTGTCTGCTGCACGGTTCCAAGCAACTGACCGCTCTTGTGCGACTCTGACAAAGTCAGAATGTAAAAAATGGTTGAACGACAAAAGACTCAACTGGCTTTCCAAAGCTGGGGTGCGTCCTGGCATTTGTTGAAAGTTTGCCGAGAGTGGTGGAACGACTATCGACGGAGGTCTCCTATCACGAAGGGAACCCGCTGGAGATGCTGGTCGATGAGGAATAGAACCGTTCACCAAATGAGGTTTCGGGGACGGCATCCTTTGTGGCGTTTCAGAGAGATCTGTCCTGGCCGTCTGAGGCCACGGCATGCGTCGGGTAGGTGAAGGCGTTCGTCTCACATTTCTAATGGGTGCTGACTGGGCGGCCGGAGCTGTGGAGAGTTAATTGGGAAACGGAACATATTGATAGCTAATACCTCCGGAGTTTTCATGATCTTGTAAACCATCAAGATGTAAAAGTGCTTGAGGGCCTGACAAATTACGGAATAAGCGTATAAGTGCATCCAGAAAGTGGTTTTGGTCGTCGCGGTTCTCAGTCTCCCATTTGTATGTTCTTGACATCGTTATATTAAATGCCAAGGGCTGACCAGAACTAACTGAATAATTGTGCTGAAAATTTATGCAGAAACTCACATTCACAACCTGAATGGCCCGAAGTTCGGATAACTTCCAGGTCTTACCAACGGAAAAAGTGCCATTAGTGTTCAGCTTGGATTTGTGGATGAATCCAGTCCCATTGTTAGCTCCTACAAGGTGTTCAATTGTCATCCCATTATACAGATTCGGAAGAGACATACGAGACAGAAGGATGTATCTTGGCTTCCTTCCACCAACTTCGTTTCCCGCATCTTCCCAGATTTTGACATGAGCAACGTAGCTCTCCTCCAAGTTTCCAGCTGCATTTAGTTTTGAAAAGACAGAGTCAATGATTCTCTTCCGTACATCTGCCATAAGGCGTTTGTGACAATTAGAAACAAAGTTGTAACCAGACGATAAGGCGTCAGCGCCTGTTGTTAGGTAGGCCTTGTATTTTGGAGCGAAGCAATAAGCTTGCTTGTCCCAAATTAGTACATCACAATACCGGCAATACCCGCCCAGACAAGACAATTGCATGAACTTTGTTCTGTCTGCCGTACATATATATGAGAACCTGAGTCGAGGAAATTGTGCCCTCTTCCTCATTCCTTTCCCTCAAAACGCGCTAGTCGCGTCTCCCATCTTCTTTACGATTAATTTATTAACGACGAAACATGTCTGTCCCATGGAACCCCCTTTATCTATTGGCGCAAGTCGCATCTGAGGCAGAACGTTTTCCTTCGCAAGCCCTGTCCGCCTCACCGTCGTCTCTGGAATCATTGGGTAGTCCATGTTCTACTTCCTCAGCATTGTCGTCTTCTATCTTCACGACGGAAACACGCCGCTCCCCATGCATCGGGTTCAAACGTGGACGGTCTCCCGAGCTGATGCCATGTCCTGGTTCAACTGACAGGCTCCATTGCTCCGACACGAATTTCGTTCCATACGTCCGACCAAAAAAGAAGTCTCGCAAAGCAGATCTAGATGTCGAGGCAAAAAGGCGGATGATAGCCCGAAGAAAGGATTTTATGGACAAAGCCAACAAAATCAAGTCTTTGGAAAATTCGCCTGTTAATGAACGGCAGTTGTCTGTCCTGCGCATGGTTTATGACGAAATTACCATGTATCCTTGTGAATCATGGATGGTTTTGGTTGCTATTGTCATTCATCGGTACGTCCAAATTCAACACGTTTGTACACAAGAACTCATCAGCAATTGCTAGTGCTTATAAACAAGTGAAGAACTGGTTTTCCAACGAGCGACAAAAGAACAGGTATGGAGATTCCATCCCCACCGAAACGGCAGAAGGAGACAAGGTTCGCCTGAGGCCCTCGGCTCTGGATATGCGAGCAGAATGGTCTGACACCCTCTTTGAAGAGGTTGTCATGATCCATAACTATAAGGTTCACCGAAACACCCAAACCTCCAACTTGAGCATCCGACGATCTTCCAGGATGTCAGAGCAGTGATGGCACTCAGATGGACTTCCTTTTGAATTGCTCAGAATATTATGATACACTCGCTTGAATTTTGGTCATGATACCTTAATGTCCTCACTATTGTTCAACGTAATTTCTATTGTATCCCCTCGTAATTCCATGTACGGTAAAGACAATAAATCCACCTTCAAGACGTCTATTACGCAAAGTCAGGCAAATGTCATTAAACTCACGCATTTAGAGATCCAGAAATGCTAGCCTCGCCATTTTTAAGGACTCGGTACTTCTGTCCTCTCCAGGTAACTTCATTGCCAGCCATTGCTATCAACCAGATGGGAAATGCCAACACCTCTCTTCCCATCCAAGCAAAAATGAAAGATAACTTATCTTTCCTCCATTCGTGGCCAGCGATTGACGCATACACGTCTAGATCGACCGATAGCCAAAATAGAAAATGGAAAACTGGGAAAATCCACGAAGGAACTCGAAACAATGATTTGCAACTGAGAGAACCAATGACACACAACGCCACCGACTCGGTACATGGTTCTACCAGAGTCGCGGCAAGGGCCATGTGTTTGCGTACCCGGATCCATCTAACTCGACGCCAGGCGTAGTCGAAGAATGACATATTTCCGATAACATTTCGGGCAACGTCGCAGGATAAGTCGTGTCGCAAACCCAGTTCGTGCATCAAAGCACTTGCAATCATATTGTCTTCGGCAAGGAAACGACTGAAGGCGGCTAAGCCATAGCCAGCTATTGGCTCATGTAGCTTGCGAATTTGTGATCGTGCAGGCAGAAGACATCCATTCACCTTTTCCAAATCAGAACGTCGATATAGATTGGACTTTCCAACGACACATGATTCTACCCCGACCGCATTGATCGCGATATACATTTTGGCGTGATTGGTGTTAAGAAATGCTGCTTCCAATTGAGAACCGATTTTTGCCTCGTTGACGACAGCAAAAGGGACGTGGTGTATGAGACCGACCTTCTGTATTTCGGAGGATGTTAAAGATTCTACACTTCGTGCAAGTGTCCCTGGATCTGCAACAATGCCAGAATCGACGACCCAGACGATGTCATATTTAGCTTGTTGAAATGGACGAATGAGGTTGTTGACTTTGGGATTGACTCCAACTACGTCCTCTCCTAAGTATGGTATTGATTGATTTTCGAGCCCCAAATAATGTAGTACCCACCAATAATTATGGTTGTCGGAATGTTAGGATATCTTTTGACCAACGCATGGACAACTGGAAGAGCCTCATCGTTTTCGTCGGCCACGGAAAGTATGACTTCAAAATTAGGGTATTCTTGTTTGAAGCTTGATTCTAGATTTTCATAAAGATTCGTATCAAGACCTTTCAAGGGCCGAAGAATTGAGACTCCTGGAACACCAGAGGTTTTGTATAGTGTCGGCCGTGAACGAAACCGTCGACGACTAAGAAAACTTGTAATTATATCAGAACAGCAACAGCTTCGAGCTACGCACGCAACAATACAACCAACCAGGCTGACACCCCACATAATTAAGTACCAAAGCAGGCCAATAAAAGCCATGCTATACTCCATTGCGTGCAGACTCATAGACTCTCTAAGAGACCTCTGGTTAGTCTCCCCGGGCCTAGACACTGGACAGCACCGTTCAATTTTAGTCACGTGATATAAATAAACGCGAATGCGCTAGGGTGGCGTAAAATATCGATATTTATTTACCAAAAAATTATTTACCAGTAAATTACTGTAAATTACTGGGTAAATTACCAGGCCTGGTTGGCCAGAAGTTTTCTACAAGTAAATAAGCGAATCACGTGCCGA
>JAIUJM010000071.1:0-33412 GCA_026262225.1 Inosperma sp. D86
GCTGTTGGGTGTGAATATAGAGGTCCGGTGGACCTGGAGTAGCGGAAGCTATCTGCATGTCGTGGTGCATGTTCTGCCGGGGTTGCTGATGAGCAAGAGCAGAAGAAGAGGCCTGCTGGGTATATGAGATGCGACCCTGAACGAGTTCATAAGGATAGTGCCTCGGGGGCCCCTCTGGGTGGGTTGCTGGCCCCTCAGTGGGGATGCCATGAGGAAGAGGGACGGCGACTGCGGGGTAAAGCTGTTGTGCAGAGTACGAAGTGTCCGAGCCCATGTGTGGTGAAGAATCCATCCTCTCATAAATTTAAGTCATCAACAGAGGAATCATTCAGTGGCTGTGCACTTTCCTGCACAGCTTTGCACACTATAAATCTTCACATACTAATTTATTACACATCTTTTTCAAAAATATGTGAATCAAGCAATCGTCTTCGTCTCATCAATTCGCTCTCAGAAATTATCAGACCCCCTTGTCGTGGCGTCCCTGGCTTATCCGGGGTCGACACCCTTCTCGCCTCACACACCGTCCCATCAGACGATGATGATGACTCTGCCCTCTCGTCCACCACAACCGGAGCCCTTCGGGGAGGAGACCCTGACGTTCGCTTGGGTACAAACGTAATCCCTGTGTCATCAGTCTCCGTCTCGGACACCAAAGGACTCGGTTCGTCAGATCGCCGTCCCGGTGATGGTATAACGGCCAGATTATCGTTTCGTTTTGTCTCTGTGACTGGAATTCCAAACTGGTCAAACGCGTGAACGATCCATTCACCGAGTTCCTCGATTACCTGGGGGAGTTACCAACATAAGTATCCAGCGGAATACGTATGAAATCGAAACACATACGGCTCTAGCCTCACTCATTAATGTGGGCATCTGAAGATACCCGTGACTCCAATCGGAGAACAGCACCATTTGCACCCAGTCAGACTCGTTTTCGCCTGCAAGCCTCTCTCTCTCCTTGTTCATCTCCGCAGTATTCTTTCCATTTAGATGACTACCCATAGAGCTCATCCGCAGGCTTTCACCAAAACGAGCACTCTTCCCAGACAACGCCAAGTCCAGTTCTGTTTTGCGCGCTCGTTTAGCTTCGCGTACCCGGCCAGCGAAGATCACCGTATCATCTACAAACGGATCTTTCTCACCGCACTGCATTAACAGCGGAGGAAACTGCGCAAGTAGATGGCTTGGCGCCAAGATGGGTGATATATAGTAATCCGTAGCAAAATCAGGATTTCGGTGCGGACCAATATAGAGGATAGCCATCGCACGCATCTTGAACACAAAGTAATAATAATTAATAATGCATTAACCCCAGGCAAAATGAAACTCACCATACTAGGTGAGATGATACGATCCTGGAAATAACCTGTTCGACTCGTCATCGTCAACCGTATGCCAATAGGTTCTTTAGATGTTGACGACTTTGCAGACATAGCCTTCGCTGCCTTGTTGTCTGCTTCCGCAATTGCAAGCGACAATTCGTGCTGATGACTTTGTAACGCAGAGGTGCTTTTCAGCACCCTACTTGGTCCGTTAGGATAGTTATACAGCACACGAGCTTCGATGGGGCGGTCTTCCTCCTTGACTTCACTCAGGTCATCATCATCACTTTCAGCATCCGCTAGGGTCCCTTCATCCGCGCCACCAAGGGTACTTGGTAAAACCCTGCTTTTCAGTCTTGTATTGTCTTCACCTCCACTGGTAAATCCTTTCAGCATGTCTTTCCAACTTGACCTGCGTTTAATGCGCCGTTTGGAAGGTTTCTTTTCCCTCACCATACTGAGGGGGCTCTACATATTGTCAGGTTGGAAACATACCACAAAGTCAGAAAAATGCCACATACAACATGCTTTAGATGGTCCTTCTGCTCGGCAAGTTCTTTTAAGCCTGGAACATTGCTGGACGATTGTTCAGACTGTAAGACTCGTAAATTATTCGCAGACATCCAGGAGGTAAAGTTGAGGTCAAGTGCAGGATAATTGAGCATCACAGCAGTAGGTAAGGGCAAGTTAAGTGGCTGATGGGAAGAATTCGCTAGGTTTCTCAATTCTAGTATCTTGATTACGACGTTAACAGCTAATGCACCGCCACTGTGGGAGATTGGTGGAAATTGTTTGTCCAAAGCTAACAGAACGGGTGGACTTACGCTGAATCCCCAGATATTATTATTCGTAGTTTCTTTCCAGACATGCCGATTAGTTTTCCATCTGAAGGCGATTAGTTTGGATTCGAATTACTGGCTTGGAACATACTAGATTCTATCATAAGTCTGTAAGTATCAAAAGCTTCGTCAGGAGCAAACGGATAAGGATCTATGGCATATGCACCATCAGAGTCGTCTCGAACAGCAGATATATTAGAGATTTCTTACATTCAGGTGCCTTCCCATAATCAAGCGATAAAATCGGTCTTCTAGTAGCAATTGCCCAAGTGTACAAGCGCTCTTCATGATGTTCTGGGCTCATCGCAACGAAGCCCCCACCAGGAAAGTCAAGGACGAGGTCAGTCGCTTTGCATAATTCACTTTCTGCCAGCGCAAAGTAGAGATATGCTGTAATGGGGCGTGTATATGACGAAGTCTTGGGACGGGGAAGAAGAATCTTTCGTCGAACCCCAAGCTGAGGGAGAGGAAAATTAGTTACGAAGCGGATCTGGTAAGATAGTGGCGTTAGATATATATCGCGAGGACGAGTTGAATAACGCATACAAGGGGATGATTAGTCTTTTCCCATGTTGTACGAAGCATTTCGACAGTAGGAATAGCACGAAAGCGCCGTAACTTGAGAGGTATCAATAATCAAAGGAGCATTAGTAGACAAGTATGTTTGACATACTTTTTCATCTCCCTCTTGTGCATAGATAATATAATACAATGAAAAGACGACCGAGGCTATATCGCGGAGCCACTTTGGACGAATCGACATCGCTGTTGCAAACCCGGCATCTAAGCCTGTGATGATCCATGTGGCTCGATAGTAAGAAGAAGAATACTATAAAGAACCAAAAGACAAGGTCAAAGTTAAGGTCCGAGGGTGGACTCTGCTAACCAGATGAGCCAAGGGTTCCGGAGCTAGTTGATGTAGTTAGGACATCAGAGACGGGTCACTGAACAAGAACTAACCACTCAAACCCAAGATCTTATCCGCGTTACGCAAAGCGTACATTGCGGTTAGTGTACTAACAATTATTTGCCATGGTGTAAAGCGCTCTTGAATGATGAGTGAGGGAGATAGTTAGATGGATCGTTGTTTTACGCGCACTCAAAACTTTATTAAGTCTCGGTAACCACAGAACCTTGGGGGGTCCCGAGTTACCACGGACGATCCTCCAAAACCAGAATATTATCACAAGAAAAACCTATGAACAGGGTGATACCAACGTAGTACCAAACTATGTAGAGATATTGGAGCTCACCTGTGCTCGCTTCCAAGAGGGACTCGGACGACCAACGAGATGATCAATCATAGGTCGTATCAGGTGCGGTGTCAAGACGATGACAGACGTCTTGAATCTTATTAGGGACTCTTTTTATCTTCCATCGCGGGATAATGGAGGTGTTTCCATGTGATAAAGCAAATCCATGAGCTAACCCTAACCTAACCATTACCTCTTTTGGGAGCAGCCGTAAATGCAGCTTTGAATTACTTACAGTGTGATTGCTGATTGACTGGTAATATTGAAATCAAGTCCAAGTCTCGAATCATACATAGTGGCACGTCCGGTCCCGGCCCGTCGATATCGTAAAGTCCTACTTCAAGCTTCAAGTCCCGTTGGCCACTAAAATTCAAAGATGGCGGCTTTGGTATCAATTAAAGTCTCCAGCGACCTCTTAAAGATCGACATTGTCAACCAGCTGTTGCTCCCTCATGTTACGGAGTATATCTCCATCAATAATATCAACGATGCACACGAGGCCATCAAGGCCATGAAGGTTCTACAGTTCACTGATAACAATTACTTATATGCCTAACATGATTTTCGTTCTAATAAGATCCGTGGCGCGCCAGCTATAGCGTCCCTTGCTGCGCTTTCCGTCGCGCAGTCACTTACACGCGATCTCGCCTTGTCTCCCCCACCCCCACATATCACCGGGCCCGATGCACTGAAACAGGCACTGGAATACAACCTCGATTTCCTCAACACAGCCCGTCCGACTGCTGTTAACCTCGGAACAGCTGTCCGTCGGCTGAAGCAGATGTTAAATGGTATTGCAGGAGAAAAGGACCCTCGTCTTATTGCTCAAAATGTCGTAGCCGAGGCGAAAGCGATTCATGATGAGGATTTGCAGAGGAATAAGGATATGGCGAAGTGGTCTGCTGAGTGGATTTTGGATCACCACAATGTTCAAGGTGGTGTAAATATCTTGACAGTTTGCAATACTGGGAGTCTGGCTACCTCTGTGCGTTTTCACTGTACTCAATTCTCTCCCATAAAGTAATTACATCTTGTTTGCAGGGTTATGGAACCGCAATTGGGACGATCACCTATCTACACGAAATTGGGAAGCTAGGAACAGCATACTATACGCAAACCGCTCCTTACCACCAAGGGTCGCGGTGAGTTCTCTGCACAGTTCTTTTGATGGCACTTTACAGATTAAAATTTTTTATCCAGGTTGACTGCACTTGAATTCCAAACTCTAAACATACCCTCAGTCATGATTTGTGACACGATGGTGGGCTCTCTGTTCCAGCACCACAAAATACATGCCGTTGGTAAGTGTCGCAACGTCATTCAATCCTTACCTTAAATTCTTCGTAGTTGTCGGGGCAGATAGGATCGCGATGAATGGCGACACCGCCAACAAAGTTCGTTCCACCCATCGTGATCGCCTTTAAGATGTTTCAACACATGATGCAGATCGGCACATACAATGCGGCTGTCCTCGCTGCCCGTCACAAGATACCCTTCGTGGTCGTCGCACCCATCAGCACAGTTGACCTTGACATCGAGGATGGTTCGAAGTGCGTATAATCCTCGCATGCTCCCGCATTCCTGGCTCATGTTTCGCATAGAATTCCAATCGAGCACAGACCCAAAATCGAGGCATGCCTTGTCCGAGGCATTCCCTATTCCCCTTCCCAAGAAACTCAAACTGACCAGTCCTCCAAAATGAACACAAACACAACCAAGCCTGATGAACAAATCCAGGTATTGATCACCCCCAAGCACCTTGAGGGAGTATACAATCCCAGCTTTGATGTGACGCCTACGGAGCTGATCACAGCCATCGCTACGGAGAAGGGCGTGGCGACGAAAAGGGAGGGAGACGGTGTTTTCGATCTTTCAGGAGTTGTTTGAGGCTAAAATCACCTTGTGTGAGTTTGGGCTCTCATTTCTTTTTTTACATTTGTTGTGCGGCTGTTTTGTATTTTGCACGATTTTACGGAAAAGCGAAACAAGTTGGGGGTTTGATAATTAATTCTGTGTGATCGTAGATGGATATTTTTAGGTCACCTACTAATCTGAGTGATACCACGTGGCCTCCGCTGATTGCATTTGATCCATCTGCAAAAGTTTGGAATGGTAACAACGATATGTCTCCTCTTGCTTTCATCATCGTCCATGGCGGCGCCGGTGTACACATGCATAAGGATGAGCAAGGGGTAAAAGGGGCATTAAAAACGTGACTATTTTATTTATTATTTTGAGATGACAACAACGATTTTCTTGTTTACTGTCCTTGCCCTTCTTGTGTTACTCCTTCATCTGGTCCTAATGTCGTTTGCAGTGCATGTTTAGAAGCTCTAAAGTCAGTTTCATCCCCACAGCGATTACAGGGAATGTTAGAAGAAGGGAATACTTACCATACCAGTCAAGTACGTTTGTTAGCGGTGCAATCAAATTGGAGCCTCAGCTCCGTGTTCATTCTGAGTCGATATGCAAAAACTAATGTTGTGTCGATTTAAGGTACCCATACACAGTCGGAGTCTTAACATGGTAGAAACTGCAATCAAATCCCTCGAAAACGATGAACGACTGAATGCAGGCTACGGATCGAATTTAACGTGTGAAGGAACAGTCGAATGCGACGCATCAATCATGCAGGGTCAAGGCCTTTTCGGGGGTGTCGGTGCATTGTCTGGTATGTATACTAAGTCGTGGACAATTTTTTTCTTTATTTCTTTTCATTTTGTTGATAATTAATTGTTTGGTAACATCAAGGTGTACAAAATCCGATTTCGGCTGCACGAGTTGTGCTTGGGTATTCAGCAAAGAAGGATCAGTTGGGGCGTGTGCCTCCGTTGTTTGTGATATTTCCCCTTGTCGCCTCTGTTTATTAAAAAGTAGATCCAGGACTCTGGTTTCTTCTGGTGCCCTGAGCTTTGCGTCGTCTCGGGGTGTACCCACTGTACCTTCAGAGTTGCTTATATCACCTTCAGCAAAGGCGAGATGGAAGAAATGGATGCACAGGCTCGAGCAGTCATCCGATTTCGGTACCACGAGGGACGAACCGGAGCAGAGCCGAGAAGGCTTAATGGACATCCAGGATACAGTTGGAGCAGTTGCATTTTGTGTGGAAGACGACATTGCAGCTGGGGTATCTAGGTCTGTCCCGTTTTTGTCGATCAAGGCCGATCTAAAGGTGTGCTAATGCAGTTGTTTGTTCTCGAAGTGGAGGGTTGTTATTGAAATACCCTGGGAGAATTGGAGAGGCTGCGGTGTTTGGTGCTGGCTGTTGGGCGGCATCATCCAATTCCAGTCCAGGTGAAAAGCCAAGGTTGGAAGGTGTGGCGTGTAGCGTTTCCGGTACATTTCCGAATATCTAAAGGTGGGGTGATCTTTGACCTACCTACATAGGTACAGGGGAAGATGTCATCAGATTGGCGCTTGCCAGAAGAATCGGGGAAGCTTTGGCTCCCTGCAAAAGAGATTTCGCGAATAAAGAAGACAAAGATCCTCACGGTGTGCTGGAGAGGTCGTTGAGGGAATTTTGGGGTGAGTTAATGCTTTGCCTGTCGTGTTGTGGAAAGAGTTGATTTGCCAAAATAGAATCGGGTAGGGAAGCAGGCCGTGATTGGTTACCTTCGACAGGGGTGATTGTCCTTACTGCTGAAGAAGGCGAAAATGGAGGGGAGCCACGAGGTGGGTTTGCTAGAGAAAAGTTGTTGATGATTGAGATGATTTCCGTTACTCTCGAACCCTGTTTTACAGTTCGGTTGTGGTGCGCGTTTACAACGGCAAGCATGGCGATTGGCTATGGGTCGACGCGAGATATGAAGATAAAGGTAGGTAATTCAATGCATTGTTTTATCGATGATCTTAAAACCTTAAACCGGAACTTGGTGGGGGTATTGTGGACAATCTAGGCAATGATAGCACAACATCCGCAGCCTCGTTCAGGCGCTGGTTTCGGGAATGGGGAAATGCCGCAGATTTACATCACATCGGTGTCATTATAGTAGGGAATTACAGAAGTGGTGAGACACCATTTTGTATAGGGGAAGCGTCTGCCGATGAATATGGCTGTCTCGAACGAGGATGTACAGGAGGCGTCACACTGCCCGCAGGTGATGACCGTGCGTTGTTGAGTGGACGGGAGGCGTTGAGACGTTGAAGGGTTTTTATCGGGAATTTTGTCCTATCAGGAAGGATCAGGGAGGGAAAGGGGGGAGGGAGATGAGAGTTTGACATACCGACAGGTCGAGCACACGGGGACGGGTTGGCAGAAGACTGGAGATGATAACATATAAATGATGAAAATGGCGATGATAAGAGGCTTACTGGACAGACAGACGGAACAAACGAAACCAATGTCAACGATATTTTTGTGACAGAAGCATGCTGCGCGGAAGTCGATCTTGTCCTGGGTTGGGACGGCGATGAGCTTGCGGATGGCAGGAGGGGGCAGGAAGGACATCTGAGGACGGTTATATGCGGAGGAAAAGGTGGGGATTAGGTGGCTTACGATAAGGTATTGGAGGAGGGCACTTGTTTCGGTTAAATAGAGATAGGAGCCTCCCGTGAGATGAGCTGCTTGTTGGAGGAAGACGGTGTCGGGACCCAAAATTTGGCCGGCATCAATGGTTATTTTCTTGAGGAAGGCGATGAACGGAGAAGAATAGAGACAATGACAAACGATGCATACCAGTTTTTGGGCCGAGAATATCGCATTCATAATCGGAATGTAAGCAGTGGAGAGGTCTGGGGACACGGACAAGATGAGAATTCGGGGATCAACTACCTGCTGGGAGCCAAGCGAGAGTCGCTGTATGTCTGCAAATGATCAGTCTGACTCTCAGCAATATGAACTGGGACAAACAGCAGAGGGCCCTGGTCAATGCACCGACCAATGCGGATGGTGCAGCGAGGTCGAGACTGGGATCTGCGAGCTCGTCGGAAATGCGGTCAATGACGGCCGAGTCAAGCCGCTTGAAGGGTGGATAACAGTTTGGATCAACAGTGGAGTCGAGGCTGGGTGGATCGGTGGACGCATAGAGAATCACGCTAGTGTGATAGTGAGAACGACTTTTGTTTGCTCCTTTCCCCAATAATTACCTTTTATTTGGAAGAGCGGCAAAGACAGCAAGCGAGTTGTCATGCTCAAGTGCAATGTGAGCATTGAGAAAGACGAGGAGCTGCGCGAGAAAGACATCGAGCGATAGCGACGACGAGTGCCATTGATTCGGCGACAAGTCGAGAACAACGGACAGGTGGGAAGGTTCCATGGGAGAGGCCGAATTCGTGTGGGTATCAAATATGGTTTGCCGTGTCATGCCGTTGTTCTGCGATATCAAGCTACGCCCCTTTATGGACAGATCGGAGTCTCCGTCACGAGCGCCGGTGACGAACACCCTTTCGGCGTTGGCCGTCACGATGTCTGTACCGACGCTGTTCCCCCGTGTGAATTCTGTCCGTTGCCCATGGATGGCGCCCAGCTCCTCCCCTTCATCACCACCACCATGTCCTCCCTCTCCCCTCCCTCCCCTCATCCCCTCCCCATCTCCTACGACTCCGACGATGTTATGCACGTCGACGACGACGACGACGTTAATAATAATAACTCTAGGCTATATTCACATAACGACCTGGATGCCGAAGGCGAGTCCATCGATGACGATTCCGCTCTTGACAACCCAAGCCATCTTGCTCATCGTATCCCCACCTCGCGCAACGACTCGGTAATTATTTCTCCTTCCTCTTCGTCGTGCCACTCATCGTTCAACATACTTATAGGACGCCGATGACTCAGTACGGCTTTCTAATTATGTAAATGTGCATATATGCGTTTTCCTAACTCTGTTATGTTATACTATACAGGGTTATGAGGATCATGGTCCTGACTACGAGGACCAAGACGACGACGACGGTGGTTATGCCGATGAAGAGTATGGCTCAAAGCGAAAACCTGCCAAAAAGAAGAAACCTCAACAGCGCTCTTCTGCCACCCCTGCCTACAAACCAAAGGGTATGTGCTGTTTGTTTGACGTGTGGGACCTTGTACACAACAATGACAACCGTTCCAAGTTCCCGCCCGTCACGCTTCCTCTTCGGACTCTGATTCCGAGTATGGTTCCCGTTCCCACAAGAAGAAGAAGAAATCCCGTCCTCCCCCTGATGAAGTACGCATCTCCAGCAGAGGCACCAAGGTACCAAATTATGTGGACGACGTTCAGGATTTCGAAAAATTTGAGGAGCAAACAGAGGATCAAAATGGCTATTATGCTGACCCTAACGGTCCATACCAAGAGGAAGATGAGATTGAGGCCGTCTTGGGTCATACTCGTGACGAGGGCAGAGAAGATGATCCTGAGGATCTCTGGTTTGAGAATATCGTAAGCACCTATCTGCTCTTAGTGGGCCATGTCCAATGATATTACTTTGCTAGCGCTTCCACATCAAATGGAAAAACTTTTCCCATCTCCACAACACTGACGAGACATATGAATTCCTTAAACGTTTCCGGGGCCTCAAACGTGTCGACAATTATATCAAGGCCTACAAGATATGGCAATCCCGTGTTAATGCGCCGGGTATTTCCCAGGAAGACCGCGAGGCTCTCCATCTTGAAAAGGAGCGGGAGAAGGAAGATCTTGAAACGTTCCGCAACGTCGAGCGCATCGTATCCCATCGCGAGACCATTGATAGTGACATAGAATATTTCTGCAAATGGCAGGGTCTTAATTACGACCACTGCACCTGGGAGCTTCACAAGGAGGTCAACCCGATCGCCAAGGAACAGATTTCAGCTTATCGCAAACGTGAGGCTGAAGCCAAATTTCCTTACAAGAGCATGTCCTACCAGAGACATTCGAGACCAGAGTTCAAGAGGTTGCATAAAGATCCGGAATACATCGCCGTCACGGGGGGTGCATTAAAGGATTTCCAGTTGACAGGCCTTAACTGGCTTGCATTCTTGTGGAGCAAGGGCGATAATGGTATCCTGGCAGATGAGATGGGTCTTGGAAAGGTGTGTTATTTGGTAGTCGATGTTGATATCCTCTCTTGCTTATCTTGGACAGACGGTCCAAACTGTTTCCTTCCTTTCCTACCTCTTCCACCAGATGCAACAGTATGGACCATTTCTGGTTATCGTCCCTCTTTCCACCATCACGGCATGGCAAAGCCAATTTGCATCCTGGGCACCCGATCTCAACGTCATCACTTATATTGGCACTGCTGCGGCACGGGAGGTGATTCGCAACTATGAATTTGGGCTATCGAATAAGAAACTGAAGATGAATGTTCTGTTGACGACGTACGAGTTGATCTTGAGAGATGCGAAGGAGTTGTGCGATATTAGATGGCATGTTCTGGCAGTTGATGAAGCTCACCGGTTGAAGAATTCGGAGAGTCAATTATATGAGGCCTTGAGGTCCTTCCATGCTGCATCGAAATTGTTGATCACCGGAACTCCCCTGCAGAACAACGTAAAGGGTAGGGTCATCCTATCTTCTAATTCAATTATACTGATCATGAATTCGTTGATTTAAGAGTTGCTATCCTTGATGCACTTTTTGATGCCAGAAAAATGTGAGCATATTCTATTGATTGATTTGTCTCTTGCTCATTCAACCAACATCTCTAGTCGCTTTGACAAATGAATTTGATTTGAGCGACGTTGATCATGAAGTTAAGATCAAGCAATTGCACGCGCAGCTTGAATCGTTGATGTTGCGTCGGTTGAAGAAGGATGTCTTAACGTCACTGCCTACAAAGAGCGAGCGTATATTACGTGTGGAAATGAGTGCAATGCAGACTCACTTCTACAAGAATATCCTCACCAAAGTGGGCTGGCTCATTTTTATTTATGTGCCATCGCTAATGTTATCCATCCAGAATTTTGCTGCTCTAGTCAAGAGCGCCAATGGCAATAGTAACATCAGTCTGCTCAATATTGGTGAGGCTTTTCCAAGCTGCGATTTCATTTTAACCTGATTAATTATATACACGTTTCATTAGCGATGGAGCTTAAAAAAGCAGCCAACCATCCCTTTTTATTTGATGGTGCCGAACAACCCACTGACACGAAAGAAGAGCAGCTAAAAGGGCTTGTGATGAATAGCGGGAAGATGGTCCTTCTCGATAAACTTCTGGCTCGTCTTAAGCAAGACGGTCATCGGGTACTCATTTTCAGCCAGATGGTTCGCATGCTCGATATTCTGAGCGACTACATGTCCCTCAGAGGGTATGCTCACCAGCGATTGGATGGTATGATCGCATCCGAAGCTCGCAAGCGATCAATTGCACACTTCAACGCGATTGGGTCTCCAGATTTTGCTTTCTTGCTGTCGACCCGAGCGGGCGGACTCGGGATCAATCTCGAGACCGCCGATACGGTTATCATTTTTGATGTATGTGGAAGTCTTTTATTCCACTTTCAGTCATGTGCTCATTGTGATCCAAGAGTGATTGGAATCCACAGAATGATCTGCAGGCCATGGCGAGAGCTCACCGTATTGGGCAAAAGTCGCATGTTAATGTTTATCGTTTCGTAAGTAAAGATACGATGGAAGAAGATGTGTTGGAACGTGCCAAGAAGAAGATGGTATTAGAGTATGCAAGTAAGTCCACATTCGCACAAATGCCGGAACGGCATGACTTATGGAGGCTTTAGTTATCAACCAGATGGACACGTCACAGGCCCATCTTAGTTCCAAGGGGGGTGCTCCTAAGGATACTAGTAAACCGGACAACCTGAGTAAAGAGGAGTTAACGGCTGTTTTGAAATATGGTGCTCAGAAAATGTAAGGCACCTTTCCCTCATTGTGCTGCGGCTGACTGTTCTGCAATTAAGGTTTGATAAGGATGACTCCACTCAGAGTAAAAAGCTCGATGAGATGGACTTGGACGACATTCTCAGTCGCGCTGAAGACCATGAGACGACTCAGACAGGGGATGGCGTGGGCGCTTCCCTTGGTGGTGAAAGCTTCCTCGCTCAATTTGCGAATGTCAGCGACATCAAGAACGATATGAGTTGGGAGGATATCATTCCTCTGGAAGAGCGCCAAAAGCTAGAGTTGGAGGAAGAAGAGCGCAGATTAGAGGAGAGCGCTGCGAGTGAGTCGCGGAAGCGGACACATGCTCAGGTGTCATATGAGGGTATGGATGTGGATCAACCAGCGCCTCCGGCACCTAAAAAGCCTAAAGCGCCGGCGGCCCAGCGTAAAACGGCAAGCCAGAAGGCTATGGAGTTGAAGGAGCGGGATGTACGTGTACTGATTAGGAGTATGCAACGATGGGGCGACATCCGTCAACGATATGATGTTATTGTACGCCTTTCTTTTCCTTCCTGCGATGTGTAAGTAAGATAACATTTTGCTTAGGTTGCAGAATCCAAGTTGCAGGACAAGAATCGAGGCATGTTGTACGACGTTGCGGATGACATTATCGAGATCTGTACACAGGCCGTGAAGGACAGCGAGGATCAGAAGCGTCAGAAAATGGCCTCTGGCGAAACATTGACCAATGCACAGAAGAGCAAGGCTGTCCTTGTAACATGCCGTGGCGTTGGCAATATCAATGCGGAAACTGTCCTCTCGAGAAACAGAGACCTTCGCATTTTGTACAACATCCTCTATGAGGTTGATGACCCTTACAAATGGAAGATCCCAGTCGAGAACATCCGACCGACATTGAATTGGTCTGGCAGGTGGGGTCCCCAGGATGATTCCATGTTGCTTGTTGGAGCGTTCCTTTACGGGTTCGGTAACTGGGAAGCAATGCAAAAGGATTCGAGGCTTGGCCTGGAGGGGAAATTCTTCCTCGAGGAAGGAAAGAAAGGCGAAGATTCTGCTAGCCGACCGATTCCCAATGCTATCCATCTTGTTCGACGTGGTGATTTCTTGCTTGGTGTATTGCGGGAACATGAAGAGAAGTTGCGCTCTCTGGAATCATCATTACGGAATAAAGGATCGTTGAAGGTGTCGACATCACCGCCTCCTGCTGCTTTGGCCACCTCTTCATCATCATATTCTACCAGTTTGAAACGCCGAGCTGAGAGTGAGGCTGTTGCTTCAATAGACGATAACAGTGCGAAGAAGAGGAAGCGGCGGCCTACCCCAACGTTCACAGATTCGGAGTCGTCGGATGAATGGTGTGTTTGATTTCATCCTCGGAATATGGTGTGGATCAACTCAGACATATACTCTCTAGCCCTTCCATGGACGAAGCTGCCACCAAAGAGGAGTTACGGCCTGTTAAGAGACAACTGGCATGTTTTGATTTCCATTGCCGTACCAACTCTTTTAACCAAACATTTTAGAAACAACTCAAGCTATCAGGTGAAGATATGCCTCGAGATAATAAGGTCGCCATTTTGAAAGATTCTCTGGCCGCCATTGGCCGGCGAATTGAATTTGTACTGAATGCCAAGGAAGCAGCCGGTGAGGATCGAGACAGGTGGCGAAGGCATCTGTGGACGTAAGTCAAGTTTTCACTTATGCAATCCTTTCATGTTCTCACTTATTACGTTGGTAGGTTCGTCACCCTCTTTTGGCCAAAGAAGGTGAAGGCCAGCAAGCTGGAAGAAATTCACGCCAAAATGGTCATGAAGGAGGCTGCTGATCCTAATCTTAAGAAGCCAAGGTTAACTGCTACTGAGGGTTTGAAGACTAATGGCTCCTCGTCAGCTCCAGCTGCTTCATCTGCACGGTCAAGTAACAAATCATATCGGTGAGAGTTGCGAGGACAAAATTATTCTTGTTCTTTTATACTTCGTTTTTCTTGTCACATGCAAGTCATTTAGTGTCTATAATATGTATTACATTCATTCGTACCCTATTCTTTGCGTTGTGACAGACTATCTATGGTCCATATGTAGCAATGATGTCAAGGGAGGAAGTGAAAGCAAGTATGAGGGATTATCAATTTCGAAGCCGAATATTCGATTGCTTCCTCGACCTTTGACTGAGTCCGTTCGTTTGTCCGCCATTTCCATTTGTTATTGCTTGACGTGACCGAGGAGAACTGCCCGAAGATGCAGTTCTTTCACCATTAGCGTTGTGCTGTCCAATAGTCGGGCCCGGGCCACGAGATATCGAAGCTGAAAAGTAATCTGGTTAGCCCGAACACAAACCAGACCCTACACATCACAAGCACCTTCCAAAGCCTTGACGTCTGCTTCACGATTGAATGCCTCCATCAGGGCATTATAACGCTTGACCTCCCACTTCATTTGCGATGCTCGAGCTAGGTTACCTTGAGAGATCGCCCACTTCCTCTCCTCCTTCAATCGACGACGCTCGCTGTCAGCGAGTGCTGCACGAGTCCGGAGAATATGGATCTCTCGTTCGAGCGTGGTCATTGACGACACAGGTCCAAACCTATCTGAACTCGAATCAACAGACGTGATATCAGATATATGTATGGATCTAGTTGCCAATGTTTGAATGTCTGTAGTGGTGGTGACACTGGCGGGCGCATTTATACAAGTAATTGTGGATTTATCGCGTTTCTTTTCTTGCTTTTGAGCTGTTGGAATGGCCGTAACTTTTTTACGTCTTCGTTCGGGCAAAAGAGGTGGCTTGTCGAAATATTGGGAGAGGAAATCAGTGATCACGACACCAAGGCCAACGCCGAAGATTGTCGTAACACATCTAGTCACGTCTGAGAACAAGTTAAATTCGATGAAGAGCTTGATTGCGATGCCAAAGGCGAGAAGAATCCCGAGTCCTGAAGTTCCGGAAGCTTTAGTGGCGTAATGGAGGGCAACACCTTGCCATACTCCCATGAGGATGAAGTCCTTAATAAACGGTCCATCGGAACTGTTGTATTTATCCAATAGGATGCGCGCTCCGATCCCAATGAGGAGGGCGGGGGCAGTAGCTATAGGCATTGCCGTAGTCGTGAAAATGTAATGGACATGCTGAAGTTGGGAGTGAAACAGTGAATAAGTTACTCGGCTGTTTTCCCTCATCAACAAACAACACGTGTCAAGCATCCACACCTCATGCACAAAAAGCTGACAGCATAAACGTGATACGTTTTCTCTTCTGTGCCCAAAAGTAAAAATACGTTGGAACATATCGGTAATCAGTATAACAGTAACATACTATCAGTTACCGTGCTAAAGATAAAGAGGATCGATTGTGAAATATCAACTTGAGCCCTCTGGATCTACATAATTTGCCATGGGGTCCTCGTGCATCCGGCGGGTCATTCGGTAGGCCTCTAAAGCAGCCATTGAGCTTTCAAAAGAAATATAGACAGAAATTATACACACCAAGTTCCTCCTCTGTCACATCATGACTGCTGATCTCCAAACCACTTTTCTGCTTTTTAGCAAATCGTTCTCTTTCATCCCCTCCTCTTCCTTTCCTTTTCTTCTCTTCCTGAATGGCTTGCGCCAAGCGTTCTTTGTCGAGATTGACATCACCTTCACCAACCCTGTTCTTCGAATAGTTCTGCTCCACCTTCTCATGTCGCTCGTCAGAGGCTAGATCCTTCCGAGGTTGAGATGAGGAAGATGCGAGAAGCTGTTGAGCACTAGAGGCATGGATCGCGTCCTTCCCTGCATCACCAGCACAATATGACAGGTGAACTGTGGAATGACAACAAGCAAACCCCCAAGACCCGGATGATATATCGTACCAAGAACCCCATACAGCGGTATGGTTATTGACGTAGACTAATGGGTACCATTAGGCTTTAAAATTTGTAAATGTGGACAGACGCACCATCCTCCGGATACTTAGACTTCGCTTTCGCCCTTTCAAGACCTTTGATGACTTGACCTGTCCGTGAATATTCAATGTAGTTCTCCGTTTGTCCTTGCCTCAATTCCTTTGCAGCAGAATCAAGATATTCCTCGCCACCATATTTTGCAAGAATGCTCCCTTTCATTTTGTCCTTGAGCTCATCCTTCTTTTGCTTGAAATCGTAATGTAGTAGCTCTCCTTGGGTAGGATTTGCATTCAGGTGGACGTCATTCCCTCGAGCGGCAGCTTGCCAGGCAAAAAGTTGAAGTTTCTGCACTTCTGTGGCCTCACCCGAGTAACGGAGGAAGTTGTCACCAGCAAACTTGGCCTACGAAAAGGTTAAGAGGTAGATAGTAGAAAAGCAGGGTGCTTACGTCTTCTGGAGCCACGTTTTTTACTGGTGCATCTCGCATAGAACGGGTCTTTGGATCATAATAAGCGCTATTTGGGTCCAAATTAATCAAATATTTTGCAGTGTCTTCTCTGATACGGAGATTTCGAACTGTTATCCGTGTTTTGGCATCGTGCTTTTGACCAACTTGATCGGCAGCATCAGCGTACTTGTCCTCATCTGCATCTTCGTCTTCACTCGACCCAAAATCTGCATCATCCTTCTTGGCCACATCGGACTTTCCAGCCTTCGCAACCTTGCGGACAGTTGCCAAATCTGTTGTCGTTTGGTTGTCGATTTCTTCTTCCCTCACCCTTTGCCGAGCAACTTCAATTGCGGCATACTCCTCATACACTTTCTTATGTTCTGCAGGATCATAGCCGTTCCACCTATCTCGCTTTGCATCATAACCAGCAACAACGTCCTGTATAACATCGTCTGCTTGAATGTCCTTATTCGTATACTTGGCGCCTTTTTTCCGTGGCCGCTCCAAGCAATCCTTCTTCTGGTGGGTCATGGCACCGCAGTTTTCACAAGCTCCTTTTCGATATTTCTTGGAAGCAGGGCCAGCTTTCACTCCTCTGTCGTACCAATTGTCAAGTTTACTCCCAGGACTATCCTGTTCTTGTCGTCGCTGGTGGTTGAGTGATGGCGCCCCGGTGTCGAGGTACCAAGGAGCTTGGGAGATATATTCTGAAATTCATAGACATTAAAGTGCGTTGTTATTAAATCAAAAAGGTAGTGCTCACGAGGAATGTGCGGGTTGATAGGTCTACCCTCCTGGTCAAGGGCGGCAGGAGCTGTACCAGCTTTCCGGGCTGCATCAAGATCCTTCTGACGTCTAAACTCCTCTCTAGACAATTTTCCAACAGCTAGAGCTTTTAGCTAGAGGAACGGGTAATTTCAGAGTGAAAACTCACCCGATGACGAAGCCATTATGAACTCACTGTGTAGTGGAACTTACCTCAATAATTACTCATCAAAATTTGGGAAGTTGTTTGGTTATGATTGGCTGAACCGCCGCGGTCCTGTGACTATGACTTGAATCTTGATCTTCAAGTCTCTTCATGTCCAAACGCCGTCCTTCCAGCCCTATTCCTAACGCCAGGAAACGTTTAAAGTCGCAGAATGTGCAATCTCACATTGATCACTTCTTCTCCTCCTCTTCCAAGGTTAGAAGTCGGGATTTACCTGGATTGAAACAACCCCAATTCATACAGGGGAGTTCGCGAACACCTACTAGTACAACTCCAAGTCCTGCACAAAACGAGGCAGAAATCATAGATGTTGACGCTGCCGACGCCGTCGACAGTTTGCCACGAAACTCCGAAGGGCTTGGATCGACCTTTCCTTCGCTTCCTGCTCCTAAGGGAGGTGTAAGGGTTGCATCCAATATTCGTCTCCAAAATGTCTCGACGAAGATCCCGCCTGTTAATTTTTTGCCCCTTGATGACAGCCCAAGTAATTACGATCCACAGTCACAACCTTTGGCCTCAACAGCCCCGTACGCTCTTCTTACCCATGCATTCATTGCTTTATCACGGACAAAGTCGCGCATCACGATCCTCCACATTTTAACGAATGTTTTGCGAACTATCATTGCGCAATACCCTTCTTCTTTATTGCAGAGCATTTATCTCCTCTCAAACTCTCTTAAACCCCAATTTGTTCCCATTGAACTTGGACTAGGCTCTTCCATCATGACTCGGGCTATAGAGCAAATATCTGGCCTTTCTGCTGCGGCACTGAGAAAACTATACAACACAACTGGTGATCCTGGCGATGTTGCATTCACTGCTAAGTCAAATCTTCGCACTCTCATTCCCCATCTGCCGTTGACAATACCTTTCGTCTACAATTCCCTCATTAAAATCGCAAGGTGCAGAGGTCAAGGTGCCGCCAAAGAAAAACAAAAGATTGTCGAAAAGCTCCTTTTAGCTGCTTCAGGAGAAGAAGTTCGCTATATCACCCGAACTTTATGCCAGAATCTTCGTGTTGGCGCTGTTAGAACCTCCATCCTCACTGCCTTGGCCAGAGCCATAACAATGACCTGTCCTGCAGGTGTCAGTAGTCAGACAGTGGAATTATCCGAACAGAAGGAGCAACACACATTGCCAAAGCAGCCTTCCCCTGACAAGGCACGTGATGCCGAAAGAGCCAATTTAACCCTAGTGTTCCAACAAGCCGAGAGCTTGATAAAACACGTTTACGCCAGGCGTCCTAACTTCGACGATATAGTACCCGTATTGCTTGAAAACGGCTTGGATTCCCTTTCTGAACGTGTTCCCCTAACTGTTGGTTTGTGCCTTCACATATATACGTAATTGCCTTTTCATCGTATTTCAGGAACTCCTCTTCTACCAATGCTTGGTTCTCCTACTCGGTCGCTGGATGAGATTTACAATCGGCTACATGGTAACGCTTTCACTGCGGAATTCAAATATGATGGCCAAAGGGCACAAATACACGCGTCATGCACGAATGGAGACTACAGTGTAAAAATATTTTCCCGGCATCTTGAAGACATGACCACTAAAGTAAGTTGACGAAACCATTTCAACTTATTTCCTTGAACTCAAAGTATACTGGCCAGTATCCGGATATTACTGCTTTGGTGATTGCAATGCTCAAAACCTTCAAGATCATCTCGTTCATCATGGACTCGGAGATTGTTGCGATAGATTCAAACTCTAAAGCTCTCAAAAGCTTTCAGGATTTGTCGAATCGTGCTCGCAAAGATGTGGACCTCAAAGATGTTCTTATTCCCGTGTGCGTTTTCGCATTTGACCTGATGTTTTTGAATGGGCAGGTAAGTAGTATTTATGAGAACGGGACTTCTATCTGACAAAATGCAAGCCCCTACTGGATCACACCTTCCGTGATCGACGGTCTTTGCTCCGCAGCAAATTCGCACCAGTGCCATCACCACCTGACTCCTTAATGGCGTGTTTTGATTTTGTTAGGAGTTGTGAAAGCGAAGCTGGCAAGCAGAGCATCGAAGAATTTTTGACTGAAGCTATTGAGAGTCGTTGCGAAGGATTGATGTTCAAGGTATTGCTCGTTTATCCCAAACATTGAGACACATGTTTCTACTACTACTAGTTGCTGGACAAGGCAAACGTCAAGGAAGACACAGTCAAGAAGGGTAGACTAAAATTGTTACCATCCACCTACGAACCAGATCTCCGAACTTCGGCATGGCTAAAACTGAAAAAGGATTATATGGATGGGATAGGAGATTCTCTTGATTTAATACCTATCGGTGCATGGCATGGAAATGGTAGGAAGGCACAATGGTGGAGTCCCGTGTTATTAGCTCTGTGGGACCCTGAAAAAGGTCGGCTAACTGCTGTGTGTAAATGCATGTCTGGTACGTGGTTCAATGTAAATCTGGTTTTAATCTGTTTATTAGAAGAATGTCCAGGATTCAGTGATACATTCTATAAAGTGAGCCCTGAACGTTAAGTCGGCTTTTCCTGCTTGACAAAGCTTTCAGTCGATGCGACAACGTTATGATTTGGGATCTGAAGAATGTTCCAAGCAATCTTTGTGGGATTGCGACTTAGGAGGTAATCGACTTGATTCCGCCATGGTTTATTCACGTCCGATAGTGACTGCAGGTTACAAACCCGACGTATACTTCCGACCACATGAAGTCTGGGAAATTCGGGGTGCAGAGTAAAATTTATACCTAATTGTTCTGCTCTCTCTACAGCACTAACTTTCATCCCCGATAGTATTACTGAAAGCCCAGTTTCAACTGCTGCAAAGGGATTAGTTGCATCGTCTCGCGGCCTGAGCCTTCGATTTCCTAGGTTCATCAAAATACGTGAAGATAAAGTCATCGAACAAGGATCTACACCCCGTTTCCTTGCTGATCTGTTTCAAAACCAAAAGAGAAAAGGAAATTCTGAGCATGGAGATGAAGGCGAGTTACTTGATGTAGACGTTGAAAGCTTGCAAGATTCTGATGCATCGGGGGAGGAAAGGTAGGTTTGGTTCAATCAAGCCATTGTTTGGCTTCGTCATTAAGGATATAATATAGCATTACCTTTTAAGTTCAGCACTACAAATAAATGTCAATATCGCGTCCCCACGCGTCTTCATTCTTGCATCTTTACCGTGTTGAAGAATGGCCACCTACATTTCCATTCTTCCGACAGGTTAGTCAATATTTGAATCACATATTTGCTTACTCATGAACAAAATGATGGAGATGTTTTACACCTCCCTTCATCTCCAGTGACGGTTGTAAGAGGACGAGAGGCCATCATGTCATTTTCGAGATTCCTGCGTCTTCCTCATCCCCGGACAGGTTCTTATTCCATTTTACTCGTTTATTTTATATCAAAATGGATACTAGGATTGCCTACTTTGTTTTTCCCCAGCGAATGCCCATCTAATCTGGGGATCCTGGAAGTCCAAGCAATATCTCCACCAGAAGAACGCTCATGGATTCTGGACGAAAATTTTATAGCTGGTAAGAAGGTGTCTATGAAGTGGACTTATTGAACTAAGGTGTTTAGATGGAAGGATGTTAACTATGACACCTGTCGATCCAACATTTATCTTGTTACCTCTTATACAAGTGCCTGAAAGGGTCTGTCTATAGTCTTCGAGTGTTAACCTCAATTTATGAATTTCCAGGTAGATGGATCGCTAGAAACTCCGTTCCGGACAAGCGACGACATTTTTGAATCGATTGCTATGAAATTTGAGTCTCCTGATAATAGCACAGGAGCAGAAGCGATTAGGTATCTACGAGATGATATCATTCAATTTAGTGCCTTGGAGTGTACGCGAAGGGCCTTGCTAAATTTGTGCGAAATCAGAGGTGAGGTCTGAAATAAGTCATTATTGTCATTTTCCACTGACTGCTCTCTGTAGAGGTTTCCTCGGAGATTGTAGTTTACAGATATTCATCTGCAAAAGCCATGACATACCTGCGGGAGAAGATTGCGCGTCTGACAGCGAGTCCGGTGCTTGACAATTCGAGGACGATCATAAGACAATTTGCAAAGGATGGGTTGATGGATGATGGACAGGAACACCTACTAGAAAGTAAGTATATGTGACTTTGCGATTCCTGTTTCTAATGTTCTCAGTTGCTCGCCAACGTACTTCTTGCGATCTTGTTGCTCAGTATTTGCCTGCAGATGTTCGGGACACAATCATGCACGGTTACGAGTGAGTTAGCATGCAGAATGACGAAGTTGTCCCTTTAAATTGTACTTTTTTAGTTTTACCCCCCTGCAAGACTATCTGGATTCAAAGAAAGTGGAAGCTGTCTCTAAAGCCGTACCCTCCACTGCGAAAGCGATAAGGAAACGTGCAGAAAAAGTCAAGGAACCTTCAACATCTAATAAGAAAAGAAAGTCTGTCAAGGCGTCTCAAGGAGTAGAGAGCTTGAAAAAAGTAGACACAGCTGGCATGGCAAAACTTTCTAGTTTTTTCAAAAAGAGATCTTGACTTTACAGTAAACGCTGTACACATATAATAAGATTAGTTGTAAGTTCGAACTTATATAATCACCTTCCCTTTCTTGGTTCCCATATCACTTTCGCCTTTGCCTTGGGTATTGGACTACGCTCGGAATTGGCTATCTGTTTCAGCATGCTTTCATCGCCTTCTCGCTGCTATTCTGACAAGGCTGTTCAAACGGAGTGGTCTACTGTTTATGAAGTTCTCTCTCGTCAACAGGCTTCTGTTGATTTCACTGGACCAGCGATCAGCAAACAGGCTGGCAGTGACGACTCTAAAAGCGCATATACGGAGTGGGAAGTGTCTGGAATGACTAACGCCACCTCTCGCGTCAATGATAAATCTTGGTTGAAGTACAATCATCCGTCTTGTGGTCCTCGTGACGGTTGGCGTCGTGTCGTGTCACTTCCAGAATCCTATCCTAGTGGAGAGAACGATGGACGTGCCAATGAAAATATTAGGTCTGTCTCGATGCCTGAACCTTTATTGCGGACGCTGGCTACTGAACGTGGCGTGAACATCCCAAAACATCACCTTCCCAACGAACGAGGATACCCACCTGACCTCCCACAAACGCCTTCACCCCCTTCTTCACCGGGCAGTATCGTTATAACCAAAAATTATTGCCAGGTGCCAAGTCCTATCTTCCAACGAGACGAGGATGAAAGCGGTAATTTTTATACATTGATGAAAGACCCTCGAATATTCACTCTCAGGCTAGGATGGATTGTCTGGGCAAATTCTCCCCCCCGGCCGATTCCAGCTTTACATGGCCCATCTTCGTTACCTTATGCACGCTGTCCTTCGTGAGTCTAAAAATTGTTTATGACTCAAATCCTTGGCTAACAGGCTTGCAGTGGTGCAGAAGGCATAGTCGTGGAGGGCGATGATCTCGCCCATAAGGTGTGGGGACTTGTCCGTGGGTCGAACAGTTCACACGCAAGACCTCTCTTCAATCATTGTAACAGTGCAAATATTCCTGCAGCGCCTATGTACCATTCAGACACCGTCAAAAAACATTCAAAACCTTCCAAAGCGCCAGAAGCCTGTATCCTAGTCCATTCCGCATTTGCTGACACCACCTTGGCATGTTCTCCGACTACTGAATTCTCGACAGGCTGTACTTCGGAAAAAAGCCACATTGATCTTGCCAGCTTGAGTTTACACATGACTCGCTATGGTAAACAGGAGAGGATTGGCAGGGGTGAAAGCAGGCCTCGAAATTCGACATTGCATAGGATTTCACCCCGAATTTCTAGTCCCGCGGATGGCCGGCTCAGCTCTGCTACGCCTGCTTTTATTCCAGCCAATTACTCATCCTATTGCAGTTCTATAGACGCCTACCCACAGCAGGACTTGGATGTGGAGTTATCCGAAACGAGGCTCCATTCGAATCCAGTCAGTCCTAAAGATGACAATGAGCTTTTGACACCCTCGAGCACTGTTGCATTGACAGGAAGTCACAATCCCTGGATTTATTCGCCTCGAACTGATCTGGATGGCCATTGGAACAGATTTGCTCCACAACCCGATTCAGAGTTTCTCACTTCCCAGCATCGGCTACCTATAGCATCGGTTATCTACCCTACGAAACAATCGTATTCTTCTTCAACCTGTACTGTCGATAGGTCTTCATTTGCCGCCAACTTGCCAAGCGTTGCTCTTGGCCCAGATTTGGATACTTTGTCAACATCTAACGAAATCGGACTTGGCTTAGACGTGTTGAAGGCAAAAAAGCATATTACATTCTCTCCAGTGAGGCGCCGAGACCTGTATCAGCAGCCTCGCTCCATTCCTCTCGCGCGTTTGATCCAACGACGCTTATCCTCTGTTGCTGAAGAGGATGCGACAGACTCCAGATTCCGTTTGGTGCCCAACCCTCTGGCGAATACTGGCTCTCATTGTTCTGATATTCCTGCAATACCTTCGAATACGGCAAGAATGTAGGACTGCCACGGAGCTAAGACTGCTCCGAGTATCATGCCACGATATAATCGGCTGATATAGTTAAAGTCTATTTTTCACAAGTGCACCCACCATCTTCATACGAAACAGAGATCCCTTGACACGTCCTTGGTTTACTCCATTACTTTATGACAATGTTATTTTATTCTACGGGTCCCTTTTAAGCTTTTACGAACAAGTCAACGAATTTTTCAACCGGAAGGTCAGACAGTGTTTGAGCATCGGAAACAAGTTCCAGAATTCTTGAAAATGGTTAAATACGGCTTGAAACAGCATTAAAATGACATACTTCTTTTGGTGAGCCGGACTGTAGTGATGAGAGATATGCCTTTTGAATTTGTTAATAAGTAAAGGCGTTCCTTCTGCACGGCGTCTCTTGTGGCCGACAGGATATTCGATTTCTACTTCGTCAAGAACGGTGCCATCGTTTAGCTCGACAAGGAGAGCATTGCTAATTGAGCGTTTGGAAGGTTCGTGGTATTCGATGCTGAAGCGCTTGTCCTCCAGACAGTATATTTTGGCACGGAGGACATCGATGCGGGGATCTGCTGCAGCTGCATCGGTGCTTTCAGATAAGAAGTTGAGCCTGCAACATGCCTCGAATAAAGGAAATAATCTTACTAGCTTTCTGAGGTCAATTCCCCAAAGATCAATGGATATGCAACCATATAATTGATCGCATGACTAAGGCTCAAGTCAGGGAAACGAAGTGTAGTAGATATAGTGGACAAACTCTCTGTCTGCAAAATTGTCCAAAGGGCCTTGTTTGTCAATGATACGAATAGCAGCTTCTTGAGTGCGGATCCGAACACTCTTGATGTCATCAGACGTTTTCCCAAAAGATTTCAACTTGTTGTGGATAATGTGGGCAGCCTCAACAGCAGTCTGAGCATGAAACTCGGCAGGGAAGGAAATTTTGAAGAGGACATTCTCCATAATATATGTGCCAAAAGGAATTTGAAACTCGAAGACCTTGCCCTGCCAAAAGGAGTTTATAGGCTTATCTGGAACGACAAAAGTGTGGCCCACCTTAAACAGAACGTCATAGAATCCCCACGTCTTCGCCGTCAGGATCGAAGGGAGACCCTTTTCTCCCTTTTTAACCATCAAAGCCAGATTCACAGCTCGAGAACAAGCATCACCAGCAGCCCACGCCTTTCTGGGTCCAGTGTTCGGAGCGTGTCGATATGTTCGTAAAGATTGGCCGTCAACAAATGCTTGGGAAATAGCATCGACTGTTTGATCACGGTTCAAGCCCAAAAGTTTTGATACAACTGCTGTGGAGGCAACTTTAACGAGAACGACATGATCAAGACCAACTCTGTTGAAGGAGTTTAGTAAGGCAAGACCCCCTTGGATCTCGTGGGCCTTTATCATAGCCTCAAGTAGGTCTCGAACAAATAGCTTTTGGCCTCCGCGCGCCAAATAATCAGCCACAGCCAAAATGGCTCCTAAATTATCAGATGGATGTCCCCCTGTAGGATGACAATATAAGCAAATATGCATGATTGAAAAAAAAGGGGTTGCAAACATTCAGCAGCCAAGAAGCAATCGTTAAAATCTAGCCATCGGATTGCCGCCCCAATGTTGAAGGCACCACGGATTGGATCAAGCTCGTAATTTGTACCAGGCACCCGGGTTCCTGTCATAGGTAAAGAGATGACCCATCAATGAAACAATTACCACACCGTTTGGCACAATTGTTCCTTCGACAACAGGTCCAAGGAGCCTGGTACACTCTGGAAATCTCAACGCCTCTAATCCACAACCAATGGTATCAATCAAGCAGAGCCTCGCAGTTTCGAAAGCTAGATCCGATTCAACTTTATAATGATGAACATAGTCCGCAATGTCTTGGAGGACCTTGTCTGCCTCGGGTCGTATAGTAGATTCACCAGCGTGATGCGAAGACATGGGTCTTATGAACAATTTCTTTGGAGTGGTCGTAAACCGGAATTTCGGAGTTCGTGTTGCCGATTTAGGCTGAGAGTGAAGAAAAGGGCCAGTGGCCAACCTAAACGAGGAGTTTCCCGCACGCAATGTATACCTTAGCATATGGACACAAGAAAAGTGGGAATATGAACTTGCTGCACGGTACTCCTATCGGCAACGAGGTAGTAAATGGGATTTTGAAAATTAAATGGCACTTAAAAACGCTGTCAGTCACATGACCGTTATATTTGCTTGAGTCTGTGCCATGAACGCAACCTCGTCCCATTCCATAGATTCGCTTTTTGGTCCTGCATCAGAACTTATCGACGTAACAGGATTTCTCGATTCTGCTGGAGTAACAAATATTGAGCAGACTGTCCAAGAATATAAGGTAACTGAGGAATTGGAATTGGAATGCAGGTGGTTCAAACTTTCCTCCAATACATCGATAGCCGTGTTAATGACGGTTGACCTACAGTGTTTCTGACATATGTGACACATTGACTAAAACCTGGAATGACGCGACGTTGTCTGCTCACCATATGAAAAGCCATGAACACGCTGTGTCAATGCTTCATAATTCCGTCCCTCAAGCCTCAAAGTCGGGACGGAAAACGCGTCTTCCATTAGTGGAAACTGCCCCAGCTGAAGTTGAATCTATGCAGAAATGTATAGACGCCGTGTCTCTAAAATGCTTCAGGTTTGTTTACCAGAATTAAGCTATGTTATGGCTCATTACTTTCAGGTTGGACTCAGATTCTGTATTGTTCTTGCGGGCGTCAAAAAATTCGGATTTTAATGCGTTGAATAGCATTGTATGTAGGGTTTGGATATGAAACATCTTTGCTGACCCTAATGCTTTCGTTCAGAGAAGAGCTTCCAATATGGGCTCGAAAGACTCATCTAAAGGTGTAATCACCGTCTCAATCTACGATCGAGTGTCATGGGGACAAAGTTATGTTACGCGATCATCCCAGCATGCCTTACTCTGTGACCAGACACTGCAAGATATTTGTGACACCCTGCCCTGCTTGTCAAAACACTTGGTAGCAGAAACTTCGACTCCGGATCAACAGACTGATTGTATCCTCCTTTTGGAAGGCAAAGCATACAGTAGTCATGCTAGGAGCAAAGGTTATGCCGAGTACATGTCTTTCAGTATGTTATCCTTGACGTTTTGCTAATTCAGAATAGTAAGCTTGCCAGGCATTTGCAGTCTTCCTCGACAAATGTTATCATAGAGGCACCTACTACAATGAAGGAAACCAAGATTTCATCCTTGTCTATTCGTATTAATGAACCGTACTGGCTCATCCATGTCGGGAATTGTGAACACTTTGTTGTGTTCAACCAGATAAGGTATGTGCTTGGGTACTTTCCTGGATGGTGTAGCTAAATTGGGCAGGTTACTGCATTCATCTGATCCTCACTCAAGCTACCCTTTGACTCTTCATATGTCACCATCTCTCTTGGATTTGTGTCAGGCCTGCAATAGGGTTCCTGCTGTTTGGTCTGTTGTTGGAGATTTACGTTTGGGTGAAAGTCCATGTGTCCTATGTGCACCTTGTTGGGAGCATATGGGTAAAAGTTCTAGCGATGAAGTAGAAGTAATTCCTGTTCCTTGCATTGATTAAAGTATTGTTGATCGTGAGAATATAATTTTGAGTCTGGCAGCGTAACATCACAAACCTACTTCCTCCAACTGAGTCATGAATCACCTAGATTCTCTGGAATATCATGATGAAGTAACATCCTGGATCAATGATACTCTTTCTGAAAGCCAAGGGGGTCCTTCCCAAGCTGTTGCCGACTTGACGGAATTAGAACAGCAGATAACCCAAATGTTAACGGCTCTCGATATCGCTGCTGAAGATACTTCGACGCAATTGGAACGGCTTATAGATGACATTTCTCGCGGAATTCCTCGTCTGGCGTATGACCTGCACTTCATGAAGGACGGGGCTTCTACCTTGCAGAATACTCTAGTGACCGTCTTGAAAAAATCTCAGGATGCGGCACCGAAGGGAACAGGCGCTGCATTGGACGCCCTTCATAATCTCGATACCGTGAAGGGACGCATGGAGGCTGCACGGGAAGTTTTACGAGAAGCAGAGAGTTGGAGTACCTTGGAACATGAGGTTACTTCCCTCATAACGGAAAAGAACTACGTCAAGGCGGCAGAAAGACTGTCAGAAGCGAACAAAAGCATAGCCGTCTTCCAAAATACCGCAGAATACGACCCTCGGCGTACCCTCATGGTCAATCTGCAAAACCAACTTGAAGCAGAGCTCAGCACGGCGCTCCTGTCTGCGATCAACACTCAAGATTTGTCTGCTTGCAAGGAATACCACTCCATCTTTTCGATAATACAACGTGAATCCGAGTTTAGAAACTACTATTACGCTTCCCGTCGATCCTCAATTGTTTTGTTTTGGCAAAGTGCCATCTTATCTGACTGTGGTCCCAATGCGAACGACGATGCCTCACTCACCTTCACGAAATTTCTGCCAAAATTCTTCTCCAACTTTATATCGCTTTTGGACGACGAGAGGTCCTCGATCTCAGCGATCTTTCCTAATCCCGCTGTCACGCTATCACATTTTATTTCATCGGTCCTGTCATCATTGCACCCGTCAATGCAACAGCGATTGGACTCAATCTCTGTTCATTATGGAGATTCAGTTCTTCCATGCCTCATATCAGCCCTCCAAGCAACAGAGGAGTTTGCTATTGGAGTTGAGAAGATTATGGAAAAGTTGAAACTTGCTGCCTCCCCTTTATTACCAACAACCTCATCTCTTCCAGACAAAGCATTATCTCACCGTCGACGAGCAAGCCGGATGTCGATTTCCCTTCGACCTGGCCAGCATCGGAGTTCACCTGCCAACGTGAAAGTTCCTACAGAATGTATGGAATGGGATCAGGAGCTTTTCCAACCCTTTGTGGATTTCCAAGTCGACTACGGTGCACTAGAGCGTAGGTGCTTGGAACAATCCCTTTATGATATCATCACCAGCGATACTCGCGAAAAGGTCCAACCAGCTGATCGTCCTCGATTGTTCAGAGAACGGGCCGTTGATATTTTTGGAATGGCGGAAGGCAGCCTGAACAGGTGTAAAACGTTGACGCATGGCTATGGAGCGGCAGGTCTATTGCAGGCACTCGATACATTTTTCCAATATTTTGTCGACATGTGGACTGCTGACGTCCAGACAGAATCTCAGTCCCCATCATCTTCCATCAGTAATTCTATGGCAGCCGAACTATCCGATCTAGATTATTCGGCACAAGACTGGTCTGACATCCAACTTACGTTGCATTTATTATCGTCGGGCAAGTCGGTTTTTGGCCGCTTGTCGGCTTTTGAAACCAAACTTCGGGCGTATCTTGCACAAGTTGCTGCTCACTTTCGATTAGCAATGAACGACCCTTCGAATGTCCTGATAGCAGCCACCAGAGGAGAAAGTCGGCTTCTGGAACAGTCAACGCTCAATTCCGCCGAACTTCATGGCCTTTTACTGAACGCGGAGAATGATACAGGCATACGCGAACCCTTCTCGGCATCATTGCGACACCAACCCGCTCCGCAGATAAATATTATGGAGCCCCTACTTGTCAAGACGCGAAAATCACTGTCCACCTTTGCTTATACCTGTCAGTTGGCCATGATCAAGATTATTTTATCCCCTCTCAGAAAACACTTGACTGGTTATGCTTCTTCGTCGGCTTGGCGATCGACTGCGGACCCTACCGTTGCGGTCTCAAGCAATGACTTGAAAGTCCCTACATTCTCTCTATCTCCTACAGAAATGGTGCAAAGGGTAGCTGAAGGTCTCCTCAACCTTCCCCGCCTTTTTGAAGTATACGCAGATGACGATGCGTTGGCATTTTCTTTAGAAACTTTGCCTTTCGTGGATACTGCCACACTAAAGAGCCTGATGGACCAAACACAGGATATGTCTAACCAGACACCTCATTGGCGTGGGCCATTGAACTATGTGAAGCCAACGGTTGTCGATGCTGAAACTGTCTCATCGGCATGGTTGATCTCCCTTGGGCATACATTCCTGGAGTATCTTACATCTGACGTCCTTCCAGCCATCACTTCATTATCTGCTGCTGGAGCCGCACAGTTGCTCTCTGATCTGGAGTATTTGTCCAATATCGTTCGGGTTCTCAATGTTGAGCACGCGGTTCTTGAGAAATGGAAAACTTATATGGGTATGAATCATGATGATGGAGTCAAGCTTGTCAACGAGAATAATACGATTTTCTTGGATCCAATTCTTGATATCGTTTCAAAGCTACGTGGGTGGCATTAGCCCATGGTAATTCAATCGTCTATTGACTGCCTATCGTGGCAACTGATGCATACTCTCTCAGGACGTGGCAGTTGGTTGTCATACACTTGGAGGTGTTTCAAATCTAGAGTGCACTCCTTTTGCGGACAGGAATTACAATCTCACCGATAACGGTTTAAAATACTGGATCGTTCTCAGAATTGCATTTAGTTATTAGCAGTACACAACAGTCCCAGGTGTCAAATTAAATATGGTCCGGTAAGCGAGTGTATTGGATTCTCTTGGAGACAATGTGAGGTCCGCTACATTTGCCTCTAATCGGGAATCAATCGGCACTATCAACGATTATCCAGTAGTGTAAATTACTTGTGTACGAGCGCCCTGATGTTAATACCTCTGAGTCACCTACAGCTAATTCTGTATCAGGATCAATTGGCACATATGTGGTATGCAACATATTTAGAATTAGGACCGCTCAAACTCGAGTCACCCTCGCAGGAAAACATGGGTCAGAGAGTTTGTATGACACCATTTAGAAGTTAGGGCCCACACTTTAACATAAACGTGTGTTCATATGGAATGTACGGACCAGAAAAATGTTCACATTCCAAACTTGAAGGTCATAATACCGTTTGTTAACAATAATGTTGTTGCCATGGATCGCGGTGCACGTCACCGACCTGCTTAGAGGGACCACACAGGCTGTGTGTGCCGAGTAACCCCGACAACAAATGCAGTCAAGTCAGTCATTTGATTAGATTCAATATTCGAGTTGGAACTCAATATTATGGTTCAGTTTACATCCTAATTTCTTTCAAAATTTCCATTAAAGACCTAAGGTGTTATATGATGATCTCATGAAGTTGTGTTAGGATCGAGATTCGAGAACAGCGCTACACAACTCCTTACCTCATAAAGCGATGACGGGTTCATTCAACCCAATTTAACCGTACTCGAATCCGGACCGCCAAATTACGACTTTCTTGGGTTTGATCTGCTCTGATCTGCTGCGCCCGGACAGAAAAACGTCATTTGCAGCCTGTTCCTAGATATCAAACAACCCTGATTTATCGTTTCCGGAACGGATTCTTTAGCAAGCAGTGCAATCTACAATCCAATGAAATGTCCATGCGGACCTCTAGTGACTTGCGGTGACTTTCTAGATTGAAGGCAATAATTTATATCAATTTATTCATTCAGGCACAGGTTGTCCCAAGACCTACCTGTTTTATAAGGCAAGACTTAGTCCTACGTGAGCGGCAAATCCTCTCTTCGTTGCTACGCGTAAAGTGAGTGTCTTCTTCCACTATGAACCATAATAAGGTGGGCGCATCATGTCTCTTGATATCGATTCCATATAGCTCATGACAAGCGCCCGTCAAGGCTCCAGCCCCAGTTCCCTGGAACGACGGCACTCAACAGTATAACCCGAACGCTGCAAATGGCTACCAGCCGGTGTACCACTCTTCCCTGGCAATGGGCACCAGTTCTACGTCGTCCCAGGAGCTATCACCCGTTTATGATGACGACAACCTGCAAACGACCTATAGGTCAACATATTACAGCAACAATATCAGTTATCCACAGAACACACCAGTGAATCAAGCAGTGCACTCGCCGGGTTCAACTGGGCTCCAACCAACATACGAGCAAGGATCGAGTTATCGGAATGGTCACCAGATGTTGTCACAAGACACGATTGCTTCGTATAGCCCTTATTCACACTCAGCCATCCCCCACTCGTATTCAAGGCCTTCGCAATCGCCATCAACTATGGACAACGAGTATCCTGAAATGGGTCGGCCTCGTTCACATTCGCGAACGCAGAATTTGCCATCCCCCAATGCCTATCAAAACGCACATTTTGTTGGAACCCCGATTCCTCAGACAATCGCGATTTCATCGGACTCACCTAATTCTCAACAGAAGCCGTTCTGTTGCGACTTATGTTCGCTATCATTCAACCGCCAACACGACTTGAAACGCCACCGAGAAACACATACGGGAGAGAAGCCCTTCGTCTGCAATGGGGGATGCGGGAAAACGTTCACAAGAAAGGATGCTCTCAAACGGCACCAGGTTAGTTTCCACTAATTGTGGTGATATCAACTAACAATATCAATCAGCTTGTGAAAGGCTGCGGTAAAGTTGAGGAAAGTCTGTCTTAGGGATAATTTGGAAAATAAGTTCACTTGGGCATGGTGTTTCAAAAAATAAGGCACATTGCATGAATAATTCTCTTGTGCTAGTCAGAAGATATAAATCTGTTTTCAAGTTAATTAACCGATTTTCTTACACGGACCAGGGAAAACTGACCAGATAAAATAATACATTGCTCTTCCACTACACAAATGACTTCTCCAAAATCCAGGCATCGCGGGGCTCGATCTTTTTGTAATAGTCCTTATGTATTCCAGCCTCTTGAAATCCATGACGTTCATAGAATCTCTTAGCATCTTGATTGGATATCTGCACGTGAAGATATATCTTGCCCACTTTGGGCTTTGAATGGGTTGAGGCTGTGGCCAGGATAAGCTCCAAAGCTTGGGAACCTAACCTTCTTGACCGATAAGGCTGTGTACGGGCATCTGGATCAGCATTGCATGGGGTAAAACCGAGCCTCACAGCTAGAATGCCCATTGTCATGAGGTACAAGACATGCTGATCATCCTTGTTTTCCAAGCGGCAGCAAATCGTGCCAACCTAAGGGAAACAAGAAATAAAGAAAGTTGAATTGACTCGGTGTGCGTACTGGAATATCGTTGTAGTACACTGGGCGCTGGAAATGAGCTTGATGTATGGGGATATGCATACAATTATAACCCACCAAGCTTACAGAAGTCCTCGACTTCTGGTAACAGGATATCTGTGTAGAATTTTTCACTATATCTAATGGGAAACAGCACAGAGTTGAGTTTTCTGACAGTGCCAAGATTGTTTGAGGTGATAGACGCGAAAGTGACGCGTGGGGGATGAGACTTGGTGGAAGCAACCTTGGACATGCTTTACGTTGACGACTCGGAGGCAGCCACATCATCGGGATCGGTAAAGCGCCTTCGGATTACCAAATTTAAAACTCCGCGCAATTTCAAAATTCAAGGCTATGTTTTAATTGCAAATACATGTTACATATCGTTGCCGGGTTCTTGTATTTCTGAATCTGTTCAGAGCGTTTACCATAGTTACATTGCATCCTTGAA
>JAIUJM010000072.1:0-33317 GCA_026262225.1 Inosperma sp. D86
TTGAATAGATCGCATGCATGATACGATGACAAGATATTGCATATTTACATTAAGCGCCAGGATGCAGAGTAGGAAATGTTTTTGGGGTTTACCGCTCCCGAAGCAGATGAATAGTTGAAACAACAAACCATGAAGCGACGACGGCTCTTGCCAGTACAGGCGCTAAACATACAAACATACCGCCGCTCTACCAGCCAAAAACCAGCCGACGACGGAGATAAGGTTAACGCGAGGAAGTCGAAATAATCAGAAGCAAGATGGAAGACGGGTGAATTGGAAGCACAACTAGTAAGGACAAGCCGATAAGGATAGGTGTTAACTCTGCTCGTGGTTGTGAGATGAACAAGATGGAAAAGGCAGAGTGGTTCAAGAAGACGTTAAGGATGCACGCAGGTGTGATATGTTGAATCTTGAAGTTCCCCTTTGTACTTATTATGAAGTTAACGGAGAGCAGAAAACGTCGTTCAAGGGCAGCTGGACTCTGTGACTTGGTCAAAATATAAGTAACCTTGAACGGTACGGCATAATTATGGACATACGGATCCATGAAGATCTATGCTAACCAGCCGAGACTCAGTGGGCGTCGGATATTATAACCTAGAGTGTAGGTTAGAAATTTACCCTTGTCTTCAAGTCCTTCATCGCGCTCATGTGTTTGAGGAGATACTTGGCATATTGTCAGCATCCCGTTGAATACTTAGGGAATCCACAAGTTCTGAGACCAGTTCATATGTGAGTTCTGACCGCGCGAGAACTGAGAACCCAACGAGAACCTGGAGCCTGCAAGAACCGCATTCTCGATTCCCTTGGTTCTTTCTGTGCATCCCTTGGTCAATAAATAATTGAATAATTTCCTAACATTAAGAAATGAATGAAATTAGAACCAGAGCCAGATCCACTAACCGGCCACTCTGAATCCCCCTAACGGAACACGGTGCGAAGTATCCCATGCACTGACAAGTCTCACCATCCTTGTTCCAAATTCAGTGTTCCTATATCATGGCTCAGGAGGCGGTTCAGATGTTGTGGTACACTGGTGTGCCCAGCGCCCACCAGCATCGGGTCTACTACTGGAGTAAAATGATAGCATCAAACTTTAGCATCAAATTTGAAGCTTGAAGTTCCCCTTTTGGAACTTTGCCAGTAGCGCTGAGTAGAAAGTGAGATTTCACTTATTTTAATAGCGGATGCTTAATGGGTATAAAAGTTCCAGGAATATTAACAAGGATCGGCTAAAAGGAATTTGTAACTGTTATCAAGGTAAGTACTGTACTAGTTACCGGTGGTATGGCATTGGCATGGCAGGTACTTAACTTCAGATAGGCCGTTCAATTACTGAGGTCTTATCAATGTATCTGTGACTTTGCCTTGCAGGAAGAGATAAATACTAAGGTAGAGACGCTGTAGGAATATGTGCGGATGAATGAGGCTTAAATTATCCTGCCCAAGGCAGAACCATGTTTGGTAAATGAGGCCGCCTCAAGCGGATTGGAGTTTGGAAGGAGCAAAAACGTATGACTTAGCATGCCCCGGGTTCAAGTATAAATTGAAGCTGGAGAGTCTCCGGATTATTGCCGCCTGAAGATGCCTTCCCTGAAATTCACCAAACGCATCCCATCCATCCTCCTCAACTTGACTTTACGATTTGCCTTGTTGCGTACTACATATCTGTCTGACCACACTAGTTCTGAATATTCAAAACGTTGTGCTTGGGGCTTTGCCATTTAATGTTGCTGTTTACGTCATCACTTTTGTCCACGATTTTGCCACGTGAGTTGTTCATTTGACAGTACTCTTGTGATACTTAATTCCATCACATTCAATTTGAACGTCACTAGTGGCTTTGGACCACGTTTGAGTTTGCCTGGAGGAATAGATCTTGCTCTAGTTTTCGTGGAAATTATCTGTATGTATGAATATTTGCCAGACATCTATGCATGGGCGATTCGATTGATTGCATCTTCCTCCTTGACACATAGTAACCAGCTTCGGCCTTGATGTCATCAATAGACGATCCAGTCGCATCTTGGCATTTTATGGCACACTTTCATACATAACTGCCATTGCCTTGTGCCTCCTGTCTGTGCTGAGGATCGCAGAGGCCCTCAAGAAAGGATGGCCATCTCTCTGTAGTCGGTACGATATCACAGGCCCCGAATGGAGGCACTCGTGGTGTAGTAAATCACCAAGGACCATCTTGGAGGGTGACAAAACTCTGAGCACCAGCGATGTTCTTTTTGGAAGGTCGATTTGGAAGGCACATTTCCTGTAAGTTCATATAAACCTGATTCTTTGTGGTTCAAAAATTGCATTACTCAGTATGTTCTTCATTCGTACTACAGCGGTGAGGCGAAATGGATGATCATATCTCGGGGAGTCTTTGCGACCTTCATCATCGTCATGATTGTGCCGTATTCAATCTTTCTCGCCGTCGTCGAACCCGTGCGGGAAACGGAATTAACCCCAATCAAGGAATCACGCTCACTTGGGTTTTTCCAAAGCCGAAGCAAATCTGGAACGTGGTAGTGGTGCGCTATCTATGCCCTTTTTGGGGTATTCCTCTTGAATGTTGAACTCACGAGCTGACGGGGTATATTTGTCAGGGAAGACCGATGGAGAAAATGGCTCAGCCCTTTGACATTTCACCCGGTGTGACAGTTGCATATTTGAATGATGACGCCAACAGTGAATTTGATTTGCATGATTACGAAGGACTAAATCTAATCTTCCGACAAAAAAAGGTACCACACAGTGTGGTCAAGAGCAAAACGATATCGTAAACAGCCGATTGGAGGCCACCTATGACAAGGTAGCACTCGCTCTAGCGACCTTCCAGTGTTTACCGGACGCAGAAGATCGTGAAGTATACCCTGACATCCTCGTCACTGTAAACTTCACATTATTGAATATTACAACTGATGCGGCCGAGAATACACGCTGGAATTCGGTGCAGGTTATGCTTGGTCGAACGACAGAGATAAAAGACGTTGTTCGGAGGACTCCGGGCACGGTATTGATTCCAGGAATCAACCTCGTTGGGATTGCCGATCGTCAAATTCGGCAGCTTCACATTGACCCTGCGCTCGCTGCTTTTGGTTTATTTGAGGTGGGGGAATTTAGAGTTGTTGTATTCGGCAATGATGGCTCACCTCGTTTTCAGTCATTCAAGACTTTTGTGTCTTCTGAATTAATTCAAGTATGGCCCGACCCGAGAACGTCACCATTCATTCTTCGTGGATCAGATATGTCTACCCTTCGTATTGTCACGCCATTCGATTTTTCAGAATGGAAAATCGTCCAACAGAATCGAGACAAATCTGTTCTGAAAGGACTAGCAGGAGTCGGTGGTCTTTGGACGTTCATCGGAGGCATCTTCACCCTCTTGTTCGGAAGCACAATCATCAGAATCATATTTGGTACGATACTCAGCTTTTCTTCTTCCTGGATTGGATACTAAGTTACAATCGGCAGGCTCAAAACCAATCTCTCTCTTCGGCATTACACGCGTTTTCGAAGGCGATAAAATAGCGGATGCCTATCGAACAGAATATCCTTGCTTGGAATCCGAGTTAAAGGTTGATCCTGCAAGGAAGGGCCTTGTTGCGTTGTTGAGCGACCATCTCATTGACTTTGAGTTTCTCGAGCGTCGTTCTGGGGTGGACCAAGTGCCAGTCGGTGGACCAACGGGTCCTTTCGGCGCTACCAAGAGACGTTTTGAAATCAACAACTATGAAATACGGCCTCTTCTGTGGCCGACGACGTCTGCTAGTGACACTTTCCCTCCACTTTCAGAGACTCCAGAAATAAGTGACATTCCCCTTACCGATCTTCAATTATCGGGTGGTCCCTTATCGCCTCCCGCTCCTCAAGCTGCTCTGGCAGCACCATCTAGAGCGCAAAGAAACACAAGATAGTTAGTATGCTTATTGCAATATATAATATGTCAAATATCGTGGTTATCGGTTTGCAGATCATTTTGATCGGGAATATCGACGCCACATCCTAAACTAGTACGGTAAGGGGAAATCATGCTCGAAGTTTTCAACTCCCTAAGAAGCTATATACGCATATACAGTAGTATAATGTCCGGCTAGAGGCGCATTGACAATTGAATCCAGGGTCCATTTTTGCCATGACATTCCAGATGACAATATTTGTAAATAGGCGTAAGATATATGCCAAAAAAAAATTAAACGAACGAACGAATGGGACAAGCAAAGAAGATTGAAAGATCGTATTCCAAATATTTGGGGTGGAGGGCAAAAAAGGAATGGAAATTATTTAGAAGATACGATTGTATATGTGCGTTATGAGTGTGAGTGAGTGATATGTCTGTGGAGGGATGGATGGTACAAGAAAGAAAGGGATGGAATTTGAAATGAGTGGATCATTAAAATGAGCAAAGGAATGTCTGGGATTCGAAGGAGGGTGTGTGTCATATATATATATGGAATGAGAAGCAAAAACCCTATCATGATCACTTCATCAAAGGCTAAACTTTTCGACATCAAAAGAAATGGAGTCGAAATGAAGAGAGTCTAGACGCATTTCAAGCGATGTGTCTGGATCTTCATCCTCTTCAACAAGCCCGGATGTGGAAGACCTCGGCGAAGTAGAACCAGACGTAGCGGAGGTTGACGGAACTTTGATACGGCTCAATTTTGGCGTTATAGAACCCCAGACGCTGACGCTACCTATGGTGGAAGTAGATCTGCGTGATGTCGAGGTAGGAATAGAGTTTGAGGTAGCGGTCGAGACCGTAGTGTAGACGGTTGAGGTGGATTTTCGGGGTGTCATTGGTGGAGAGACGGTTGAAGTGGGAAAGTTGGCCTTTGTCGGGTTTATGCTTAGTCCCAAATCGAGGTTGTGTGTTGGATCGAAGAAGGAGTCGAGGGTATCAAGTGCAGCAGATTCTATATGTTGTTCAGGCATAGACATAGGAATCTGGTGCTCCACATTGGTTGGCGTTTCGGGCCAACCTGCTGAGAAGCTTGAGCTTGAAGCCGAAGCCGAGGTCGGTACAGAGGTGAGGATCGGTGGAGGGAAGGGTGCGGTTGGGGTAGGAGTCGGCGTTGTGATATCGGAAGCTTGCAAGTCATCGGAGTTGAAGGAGAACAAGTTACGGAGACTTAGCCTTGAAAAACGGCGAGAGGAAGAGAAACGACTCGAGGTGCTCGGTGCAGGTGAGGAAGCAGACAGTCTTAACTCGTCTTGGCTCAGAGTCGACAGTGAGGTCGGGTTGGGATCAACCTCTGGAGGTGATTTGAATAGCTGAGATAGAATGCTAGACTTCTGGCGGAGATCGGTCGGTGTCCGTGAGCGAGATGCAGAAACAGAGCTCGTCGTCGACCTCGACGATGAGACAGAAGCCGACGTATCCCGTCGTTTTGAGCGAAATGAGCCCGTAAATGACTTGAACGCACTCGATGCACGGTGCTTGAGTGACTTTTTCGTCTTGACCACTGGGATTGCAGGCACCGGAGGCTCGTCGTCGTCGTACCCTCGTCGAACTTTGACGACTTCAACAACGTCAGAGTCGTTCGCAGCGTCTCGACTCGTCTTCATCCTTTCTTCTCCATCCCCTTCTTCCTCCAATTCGTGTCCATAGTCAGAAATAGTCTCAATATCGATATCTTCATCAACTTCAGTGAACCCATGTTTCCCGTATATCGCAGCATCCACAATCGATGTCTTCGTTCCAACAGTCTCCAAAACCTGCGCATTCGAGTAAAAAATCTTGTCCTCTTCTTCCGCTCCAAGTATAGGCCTCACATATTCCGGTTCTGCTTTAATGACTTGATATTGTAAAGGGTTCGCGGCGTCGAAGCAGCACCATGGTGGTGCGTCGTCTTCTTCGGGTGGCGTCACGAACACATTGGGCATTACGGGTGCCCGTTCCTCTGTCTGGTGGAATGGCATTTAAGAGTCAAGGGAAAGGAAAATAAACTAGAATAATAATGTACAAGTCCAGTTGGTGTGGTGAAGAACCAAGTTCTAACTGTGACGTCACGTGTTTGGTTCTCCACAATCTTGCTTTGGTCGGTTCAACTTGACTTTAACCTTACATCTCAGCATTGTAGGCCTTGTTCCGCTCTTATACAAAATATGCGATACGAAACGGCGGAGATTTCCTCCATTCACGATTTATGTACGCTGGTGATAGGCTTTTCAGCGGCAAGTATTCATGAAATCAGTCCTTCTTTTCTGATGCAGCTCGGGTTTAACGATGCCAGTGTTCACTGAGCCTGCAGAAGACATAGAAGAAATATCAGCATTCTCTGATCCTGTAGCGGCTTCTCCCTATAATTTTCAGGGCAACCCAAGACTCAAAGAGGAAAAGAATGTTATCGTCGTGGAGTTGATTGATTGGGTAACCGGGCCAAATTCACCACCCACGGTTCTCCAAATTCGGGAAAGACAAGTGTCGCTACGATATTTCCAGAAAAGTGTTCCTCAACGTCACTTCTCCTGGCTAGCTTCTTCTGTCGAGAGTCATTTCCTCTAAATGACCTTAAGCGCCTTGTGGCTACCATCTCATCCCAAGTTGCAATTGCAATCCCAGGAACCCATCAATGGCAGTGAAACAGAGCGAGGATATCTTTTCGGAGCCGCTCGAAACACAGTTGACAGAGTTGGTTTTTTCGCCCTTTGCCCAAAGCGCTCATACTTTACCCGGTCGCAATCTGGCTCGCCTTCTCATCATCGACGATCTACAAAAGTGCTTCGATCCTGTATTGCAAGCAAACTTACTAGTCAACTTATTCAAGGCATTGCGTTGCATCAATAATCAGTACTGGCCTAAGGTCCTTATCGTGAGCCGGCCGGAGCAATATCTCCTCGACACTTTTAACGGGCTTCCAGAGTCTGTCGTCCATCGTTTGAGTTCAGATCTGGAAGGGGAGAATGTTAGTATTGACGATTGTGGACTGTCTGGTTCTAATGTTAGGATAGATAGGATCAATCAATCAACATGGCAAGGCAGTGCCTCAAGTAACTGGTCGGCTATTCAATATCCAAGGTAATACTCTTGCCTTTTTTGAGGTCAGTGAAGGTGATGGCCCGTTATAGGAAAAGGCTTTGCACGTCTCAAGTTTTGGTATGCACCTCGAGCAGCACATTATGCTCGGCATCGTAACAAACCCGAATGTCACATGAAAACACGGATCGCTATAAGTACAAAATTGATGAATTTGGTATCTGACAACTTGGTGGGCGTCGATAGCACAATCATCTGGTTAAAGGGAGCGCCCGGCGTAGGGAAGTCAGCAATCGCTCAAAGGCTAGCAGAGAGATGTTCCCAAGAGGATCTCCTACTTGCAAGCTTCTTCTTCTCACAAACGGATATGACGCGGAATAGTTCCAAATCGCTTGCCGCCACTATTGCTTATCAAGTCGGATTCACGATTCTGGGTACTCGTGAACATATTTCCGCTGCAGTGGAAAGAAATAACAGAATATTTCTGGAGCCACTCGATACGCAGCTGACTGAAATGGTCTTCCGACCGCTTACTCAAGCTCTTGATCGAGTCGCCTCCACTGCCACTCGTCTCCCTTCCGTTATCATCATCGACGGCCTTAATGAATGCCTCGATAACGGAGTACAATGTCAGATTTTAGAGGGCTTTTCCAATGCTTTGTTGCGCGCCAAGCACCTCAACCTCAAAATCATATTCCTGAGTCGTCCCGAACGACATCTCGAGGCAATCTTCAATTCCAAAAACCTGGCCTCTGTGGTCTATCAACTGGTTCTGGCTGGTTTATTTGCACCAGTCAATGATATTCGCATCTTCCTCGAGGATAAACTTGCTGATATCAAGACGAACCACCCGGCGCGATCCCTGATCCCTTCGACTTGGCCAACCCCTACCATCGTCGATGAAATTCTCAGAAGATCAAATGGGGCCTTCATCTATGCATCGAACATAGCCGCATATATTGGCCGTCCTGATGTCTATCCTGCCACTCGTTTGGATGAAATCCTAAGTGCTTGCGTTCCTGAAAGTCCAACAATGCCTCTCGCACACCTTGACGCACTATATTCCAAAATTATATCTTCTATACCCTACAACAGTGGTTTGTTCAAGATGATTGTGGGCGTCATCTTGTTCATTGATACTGAATACAACCTCTTCAGCCCTCTCACAGCAACACAATTTCCGACTACACAGACGTTGTCAGGTATTGAATCTCTGCTTTCTTTGGAGTGGGGCACAGCCAAGACCCTCATTGCCAACTTGTACCCCATGTTCCATTCCACCCAGTTAGGCAACATCCTTGTTTCTCATGTCACTGTCGCCGAATTTTTCGATGACCCTCTCCGCTCCAAAGAATATTATATTGACAAGAAAGATATAATTTCGACACTGCTAAGACATTGCTATGAAAATATTAGGAATAGTGAGTTAAACCACTTCGATGCTATGGAGTAATAATGCTTTCGTGACGGTGTACACCAGGGTCCAACAGTTCAACTCTCTACTTTGCATACAGTTGCATACTCCAGCTATCCCTGTCGTTGCAATCTACTCCGGAATTGAGAAGGGAGTTGACAGAATTCAACCTTTCTCAATGTTATCTCTGGTGCAAGGAAAATTCGTCTGAGATTGGTGAAGCTCTAGATAGACAATCACTTTTTCCGTGGTGGTATGTGACCAAATTTATGACAGTCCTTAGGCAATTGGTGAGTAGTAACCGCATTCTCAAGGTCCTGAAGAAGTTTATTCAACAACACATTTAACAGGAAGATGCGGCGGCTTACACACACCATCTATTGGTTTTCGACCAATTAGTCTTATCGAGTCTTGAAAAATACCCGTCAGTGGAGGATGTGCAATTGCTATTATCACTGTTGAGCATTCCACTGACATGTTTGAATATCACTCGGAAGAGGGCAGTGAATCTTATTCACCGGTTGCTGTGGAAGGCATCTACCTTGAAGGTGGATAGGTCAAGCAGTGGATTGGGGCTTTTTTCACTCTACGATGGAGGCAACCTCTCCGACAAGAAATGCTTTCGGGTTGGACGTCACCTTGATCAGGATATCGTCCTAGATGTCTACTATGAATTCCTGTTTGAATTTTTTGCGGACCCATCTAGGGCTGGAGTATATTGTCTCAGAGGCGAAGGATATGCGAGCGCTGCATACAAGTGCTTGAAATTTGTTCTGGAGTCGCCGTAAGTTCCCTTTAATTAACTTTTCAAAACAAAAAAAAGAATGTCTTAGGGATTTTAGACCAGAAGTATTTGTCGAAAGTGACGATACTCGCGATGCTAAACGACTGGCAAACGCTTTTATTCCCCACCTGCTTAGGAGAGCCTCGGAGTCCAAACCGTTGCTCAAACTTACGCGTCATATGGGCCTTGGCACTGAGGCTCTTCTGTCCAATGAAGACAGCCTTGAGGTAAACCAAGCAATGAGGGAATACCGTAAGGTAGGTCAACTTTGGCTAGTCTACTCTTCTTACCTGAAGCGACTTACCGGCACCATTTTCTGCCATGTAGAAGCACGCTTTTTGGAGCTTACTTTTCTAGAACTATATGGTTAATCGACTTGACTTCAGATGGGAGAAATGACGACGTCGACATGATATGAAATTATGAATTGCCATGGCTCATTTGAATATTGTTGTAAATTAACAGAGAATTCATCTTGAGTATTGCTTTAGGTTTTTGGACACAGGAATCATGGTGTCAGGGGACTCCAAGTTGTATATTCCATTGCTAACAATAAGTGAATCATGAATGACAGACAGAAATTGTGGTTTTTCTCAAAGTTGAACTAAAAATGTCACGGCCACGATGTCCCAAGTGTGTTACATTATTCCCTTTGATAATAATATCCATAGTCTGTGCAATAGCTACATTTAAATATTTACTCTATGCTTCTTCTGCATTTGCAAGGTCCTATTTAAGAGATCCAGAAAGAATAGGTGGAGCAACCCGCACAATATTAGGTGTTTGAAAGCTTCACGAGGACAGAAGATCGCCACATTTCTGCTGACAATGGCCGTAGATCGCTTGTGTCTGCCCGTGAACCCGACTCTTCAGAACGCTCAAGGTCGATCGGATGGCCTGAAAAGGACCGTTCGCTGTCTCTGTTCAATGCAGACAAAAATTGTCTACTATCAGGCTCCAGACGGGCATATTCCCTGATTTGAAGAACACTAATTGAATGGAAGATGTAGGGGTTAGGACCATCTGTGAGCGGAGAACGTACAATCGACAAGCCTAGCGAACCCACAAAATTAGAATGACACCAGCACATAAGTAATTTGGCGCACCATAACATTGGATATGGAGATCACAGTGGAAAACATGATGGCTTCATACTCACGAAAACTGCTATGTTTCCAAATTAACTATCCAGCCATAACTTGATATAAAGAAACGCACCCTGCTGTGGAGACAATTACGGCCATAGAATTCAGACTAAACATGAGGGGGAAGTAAAGTAACCCTGTAGTAAGGCAATAAATGTATGTCAGTTGACCTGGAAGCAATGCGATGAGCAGTACCTTGCTTGTGGAGGAGCTGGCCCAACCGACTTTGAGATAACTTCATCCTGATACAGTGCTAAAAAGGAAAAAAAGTGATTTTGTCTGACATACTATGACAATTCCACATACTACTACCACAACAGCACCGACAATGAAGTCCAGGACAATTCCTGCTATCTGGATATGCATATGAAAATCCTCCTATTTTCAATTAAATCTGGATTCTCACCACATTACGCTGTCACAAAAAGGTTTCAACATGCGAGTGAAGAGGTCTCCAAAGAAACAAATTTACCGAATACGTACTATGCTGCTCAACAGGGAAGCCACGAAGGCAAGCCGTTTCTCCGAGCAACTGAAAAGCGATGTCGAAGACGACCACATCCCTCAGCGCGTACCAAGATACAACAAAGAGATAACCAAAAAGACAAGGCAGATAAAGGAACAATGAATTCCTTGTTGCACCCGTGAATGCCCATGCACGCAGAATGTATAAAAGTTGAGGGGTTGCTGGCTAGGCACAGATGAGGAAGAGTTCAGGGAGTACAACGAAAGCCTACCAGAAATATGAATATGACTGATAAAGTCATTATTATAGACTGGCATAATGCGATGGTGTGGTCAAGCATATAGGCGTACAGGACGACAGGCCATAGAAGGAGGGGGCAAAACCGGCAAACGAGGTAGAGAATCTTCCCTAAAGACCATCGCGATTTGTAAATCTAGTGTTTCTGTTACAAATGTAAGTAAGTTACAGAAGAAAATCAATCCTCACGGATTGGAATTCTCGGTCGAAACTATACGGAAATAAATATTTCAGTTTGTTGGTCCTTGTCAGGAACGCACAATAACCTACAGGATTAAGAACTCGAAGAGCTGCAGGGCATCTGACAAGAGAATAAATGATAGAAGGTGATGATATAGGTTACTAGTTTACATGTTGCTAAAAAGACGGTCAGCAAAAGAGATATGGTTGACTTTCGATGGGGGGAAACTTACCTGCGATGGCATCACGGGTCCTTCCAAAGCCCAGATATTTAATGCATCCTTCAAATTTCAACATATACATGGCAACTTACAATCGCACACCTCTTACAAGCCCTACCGCCTCCATGACACTGTGCTTTATCCGGCTAAAAATTATCGGAAGGTATCTAGACAGTGGAGGAAAAGACTAAATGTTTGAAGAATCACAGCCTCAACGTCTCAGGAGTATATTGACTGTATATTATTATTTGAGCATATTCTCTGTCTGGCTAAGTCTAGTCCTCGATGGAGAAAGCTCTTCCACGGATGTCATCCAAGGTTTTTTGGAGGAAGCCCAACCCACATGCAATGGATCAATTTCCGGAGTCCCTCAATATCGCGGCATCAATCAATCATCAATCAGTCCGTCTTCAAGTTCCAGAACACTTTCTTGGAAGGTTTATGGAGCAATTGATAAACATTGAATAAATGGGAGGGGAATGGGTAAGTGTCTGTTATCCAATTCACCATAACGAAACATCAAAGATCTGCGCCAGGCGCAGTAAGTTTCTTGTCGTTGACAGTGACCAGTCACTATGACAAGGGAGGAACTTGAGGGAATTTGATGCAATATATGTCAAAGGGCTACGTAACTGAATTGATGAGGTCCCCAAAAGATTGTCAGATGAAAACGGCGAATTGGCCGATAATCTAGAGGGCTCCCAGTTTGTGGGGGGATCAAGGTGGGCTGTAGGATTTAAATGTTGAAGTGTCTTTGCAACGAAATCGGAAATAAAATCATGGACTAAAACTTTCACTGGGTTTAGTGCTACCTCTGATTTACGCCAAGGCAGCATAAGGCTCAGTGAACGAGTCTTGTGAAATTCGAAGTGACTGGCTAGAGATAACAAAGAGATAAGGAATCTCGTCTCCCAGGCTTTCAACACGATTTTCTTGTGTGAAGGAGATCTAAATTGTGCGCCAAGTGTGTTTGAAGTTTCTCTAGACATAGTACAATTGAATGGGAAGAAGCAGAGTCCGAGTGACTTGGGCATTGGGAAAATGTTAACCTCTAATAATATGTATCGAATCCCAGCGGCTCCAACATGCCTTAGGAGCCTTGGGCAGACGATTCACTTTGCCGACGCCAAACAGAGAAGCGAAGAAGTGAGAGATGGTCATTGGTGAAACGTTGAGAGCATGCAACAAGGATGCTTAGTTCCGCAGTCCATATTCATATTGTTAAATCTAACCCCATTCAAACATTCCGTTTTACTCGGATTGCACCTCCACCATGGTTTCTGGCCTCTACTAGTAGACGGAGACTAGTATGAACAACTCGAAGGCACTTTAATGTTCTCCTCTCGATGCAGTAATGGGGCAGCTGCATCGTAAGTAGGTTAATTATTGTGGTTGATAATAATAGATATCGGGTAGACATCCGTAGTTCAGAGTGTTTCATTAGCCATCAGAAGACCCAAGTGCAAACGAAAAAGGTCGCATACTTCCCGTAAATCTTGTGTCTGTCAAAGTACGGCACTCGTAGCCTCGGAATCACTGAAGTGAATACAGAGTCCGCTTCTATTTTAATTTCTTCCCTCAACAGCCGAAGATGTCCTCTCTCCAGGCTTGTTCTCACCTTGGGGCCTCTCTACTTGGTTCTGTAGCTGAAATGGATGGCATGAACTGGGCGGCTGGGCCGCGCTTATCCAGAAATGGCAGGCCCAAATAAGTACAAATTCAACGCAACCACATGACACTGACACAGTTGAAAGACTATCGACCCTACTATGTAATACGCCAGGTTGCTCTGCAATTTGCGCAAGGCTCACAAGGCCCCAAAGTCGCAACTATCTTTTACCATAAAATTAAGTGATCGTATTGAATAAATAATATGATGGTGACTCCGTTTTTGTTAACTATTCTTGGCACCCTTAGATGATGAGGGTCTCTGCGAGGCCGAATAGTCAATCGGGGGTATGGCTTTGTTCGAAGCAATTTAATTCAGCTGATACTAATAGATCCTACCAAATTTATATTGTTCAGGATTTTGTCGTAGCGACCCAGCTGGGTAGCATTAGTTCAACTCAACCGAACAAGCACCCTTTATTTAATAGGAACCATTGGTGCCTGCGTTTCCTGGTGTGCAGGAAAATCCTATATTCGAGGTCAGAAGATGAGAATATGCACTCCTTGCTTCCTATGTGTAGTCTGCGATGTCTTCCAACTTCTTTGAGTATTTTTGGCAGCTTTCCAGGCCGTTGATTCTCCTCACCCTGCAAACCATTCCACAAAATACCGACAACCATGACCTCTCAAGAGACTCTAAACCATGACACTGAAAATCATCGTAGGCGTGGTCCAATGTCACATCTCCGTTTGTTCGTTTGAAATTGTTCACTTCAACTTGTGAACAGTGCAAGCTTCTGAAGAGTAAGTTTGAATTCCAATGTTACCTTTGAAGGCTGTAACATGCTGATGAAGTCCAGGTAGTAGAATGACTTCGTCGAAGGTCCGAAGACCAATAGTGTGAAATGTATTCTCAGTATGCACGACCTCCGAGCGCATATTGCATCAGTTGTCATTCATCAGCCAATTTCCTATTTACAGTTGGCGTCAGCGGACGTGGGAGCTGCATGGATAACATATAAGTTTACTTTCCGGCTATTGCTAGAAGGATTCCCCCAATTTGCTTTCAGTGGTACGCGAGCTATTCCTGTGATCATACTTACAAGCTGACCCTCTTATACTTTATACCTTTAAGCCAAAATAAGTGACTGATAAAGGGCCAGAACAACTGGAGTTAACCTTCACTATAGGCCGTTGCCCGACGCTCATAAAACGCGGTCAAATTTTCCTGGTCTCTTACTATCGCGTTACTACCGACTCCCATCAGCCCCCACTCATTACTTTACAACATGCCGGCGTGGAGAACACCCGAGGAGTTGTCAAAAGATGCTACCATCTTCACTAAATTCATGCATGTCCTTCTAGGACTCTATGTGTACGCTTCACTTATCTGACATTTGTCAATATTCTGACTATACGCTTTACAGATATGAATGGTTTATATCCTTAGAATTTGACTGGGACTTCGTCTCTGGCAAAAAAAAGTTTCGTTGGCCGTTGGTCAGTATCGCCGCGAAGCTCAACAGTGATATCTGCTTGACAGTGAGATAGATATTCTATTTCGCTAACCGTTATCTTTTACTCTTCGCCATGATTGGAATGTAAGTCTGAAGCAACCGTACTCCCTTGAAGTGATCTAAAACGGATCAAGTGCCATTTCACTAGATGCAACGAGGTACGAGAGTGGTGCTGTTGCTTGATTTTCTCCTCACTTAATAATTGTTTGCAGCGAACTCGATTGTCAAACACTTTACACCTTTAACCAACTCGCAGGGGACGCAGCAGTTGGGTTAGCTAGTATCAACCTCTCCATCCGGACGTAAGTGTTTATACCTTTCTACTTTCCTTATTGGAACTGGACTTGCTTTCAGGATGGCCATTTGGTCGCAAAATCGTTATATCATCGGCATTCTGGTCTTCATTATTCTTGGGCATTGGTCTCTCATTCTACAAGGTACTATTCCGCAATTTAAAGTGTTATCTGGCCTGAGACGTCCATAGGCATCCAATTGAAGGCCACGTGGATCACAGCTGCCGGCTGCACAATTACTGAGACAAATAACAAGATACTGGCAGCGATATTTATTTATTCCATGTGTTTCGACTTAACCGTGCTGCTCTTGAACATGTTCAAATTAATGGGAGTAAACTGGAACCCAGAAACTCGCGGGACGCTGAGTCAAAGCCGTCTCACTCATATGATTTTTTCTGATGGGCTCATCTTTTTCATTATTGCGTATGACTAATGCCTGATCTCTTTTTCCGGTACTGACCTTATCAAAAGTTTCCTGGCAAATCTTATTGCAACTGTTTTCATGCTGCTCAACCTAAATCAAATCATGAGCGTGATATTTAATGTTCCCGCCGCCGTATTTTCTACCGTTTGTCCCCTTCTTTTCTCTTAAATGTCGGGTCACTTATCCGCCAGTGTTTCAAGATTGTTGCATGTCGTGCGGTTCGCCGTCTCACAAACTTCTCTTATGACGGACCAGAAATGTTGTACGTTCTTCCTGAAAGATTTACTCTCATCGCACTTAGGATGGTCTATCTCAATCTAGTGTTGCGAATACATCGGCCAACAAGGGCCTAAACATTCCAGCTGCAAATATGCGTGGGATCCAGACCATAAATTACAAGACAGCCTCACGGCCTGGGGTGCATATCCAAGTGAGTCGCCCTGAACATTGGATTATGCTTGTCTAAGGATTGTAACTGAAGGACCCTATGGCAGATGGAAACTTTCACCAAACAGGAGGGCCATTGCAATGACAGCTCTGAAAAATCTAAAAGTGGGAGCGACACTGATGTTGAACCCGATTTGGAGGCTAAGGGATCACTCTGATAATCCCAAAACTGCAGCAACGGTGTCATATTGAAATTCGGCCTTGGTGGACGGCCTTTGTCCTGGTTCTACCTTGTTTGGAATCCGGACGTGATCTTGTCTGCGTTACTTCTTATCTTGTGTCTACTTGTAACAACGCCGTCTGTGGTGAAATTCATGGATTCGCTCAACCTTCACTTAAGATTCATGTTGCTATAGGCTTTAGCTATTTGCTTCCTTTATGTGAATTAACGCGACCTTGTGGATTGAACTCGGGCACTACTCAGACTACGATCCACTTGACACTGTTTTCCCGAGGAAACACCGTCAGAGTCCGCCAGTATTTACTGTCAAGAATGCTTTTGCTTTAGGCTATTATGGTAGAAATGAAGACTTAAATACAAAATATACTCAAACAACCCTGTATCTCGCAGTCTTAATTGGATTCGATGGCAACGTAATTTAAATCAAAGCGCAAGTCAAGGCGTGTCGAGCGCTAAGTAAATCTATTTTAAGTTAGCGCCGTCCCTGGCGGCCAAGGTGACAATTGCACATTCACACAGTTGAGCCTGGCCCTCGAACTTTGCTATTCAATTGTAAGTTGTTATCCACAACTAAGATTGCTGGCAAGTGTCAGTGAGTTCTCGTCTACTTTAAATGAAAAATAATATGCCGAGTACTTATGCAGTAATGCAAACCTAGCCTGTTTTTTTATGCGTTCTTCGAGTTCTTTATCCGTATTATTTTGTATTTACAAACACTCATTCAAATGGAGGACTGAGTGCCTGACATGTAAGGGGTGGTTGTTATTCAGAAGCGTGTCTCCCCTTTGTTGTTGTCAATCGAAATAGACATATTCATGAATCAGTAGGACGTCCCCGCACTGAGAGCCTAGTGGTGATCAGACTGGAAGTTGCCGTTATCCTGTCAATTCTTAAAGGAGGAAAATCATGACACTTGGCAGATGGCCGATCCTCCTATGCCGAGATGGGCAACAGGAAATCAAGGCGAAGCATTACACATTGAGTCCAGATCATAATTGAGACACACAAGCGGACAAAAATCGGAGACGAGTTACTGCCATTGCAAAGATATTTTCACAAGCTTGTCATTGCGTTTGAATAGGCCATGGAATGGGCTAAGGACAAGGCATCAGGAATAACTTTTACATCCAGAATCAGAACAGAGGCCACCTGCCAATTGCACAAGAGTCGGCGAAATATCGTGATCGAGGAATTCGACCGGTCCCACACCACGGATGTATTTTCTACTTACAAATAAGTACTTTGCTGCTGAAATGTATTCTGTTAATTGGACGTCCAGTGCTGATTTCAGGAAAGATTCCAAAGGAAATATTCAAAGGACGTGGAAAATATTACCTTTTTGTCACCGGTAAGCTCGATTAAAGAGAAAGGCCTCGCCCCTTTTTCCATCCAGAACGTTGTAATTCAACCTCTTAAATGCTGATCACAAACATTCTTGACTTAATTGTACTACCTCTTCAATACACATGAGGATTAGTGCAACGGCTTAACCGAAATTGGTCTCGGCGATAACTTCTTTAGGACCAGGCGGCTAAGGGACAGCTAGGATAAGGCACTGCACGAGAGATTAACCCAGCTCGTAATCAAAAGATAGCAGGAAATGTAAGGAAGGTGTGTGGCTAACTAAAAAAATTAGGGGTTGGGGTGCGCCGAGGATGAATGTAGTGTAAATGATGATATTAGTGTGGAAGGTGCAACCACTCCAGCATAACTACTTATCTCCGGTACATTGCAACGATCAGCTGAGTCCTTAAGCCTTGTCGATTCCCTCAAACTCGCAAAGTCGGATGACACAGGGTGGCCCCCCTAGGTTCTGAAGAACGCTCGGATGAACATTGTACATGTCCAGAGATCTCCTCTGTTGTTTTGGTGGAGCCGCGTTTGTTTTTTGTTAGATCTGATCACTGATGGATGCGGCCCGATGGAACCGGTTTCGGGGTACGTGTGGGCGGAAGCTGATGTGACTTTCGCAAAATAATTTCAGTCACCTTCCCAGAATACTGAACATATTAGTTCATAATCTGTGATGCTCCTGCAAGGTAATATGAGGCGGCGCTGGAGATCTTGGACAGCCTTGAGACTTTGCTTTTCGATCGAACTCGGTCTGCCAATCTGAGGGTAATTCTCATGGTTAAATACACTTGGCTCTTTCCAAAGTTATCCTCCAGAAATTCTGTAATCAGAACTTCGAAAGGGGTAACTGTCATGCTTTCTGGGGCAACAACTGCTATTGAAAAGAAGTTTTGTCCTGTCACGATTTTTGATCTTCACACAAGGTCCCGTTCAATTCTATAAAAACCTTCCCTTGTTGGCATATTTCTCCAACTTCAGCCGTCTTCTTCACTCTCCCTCGTCACGATGGTTGACTGGAAATCGTCTGCAGAAGTTACCAAGGATTCTGGTAGGAATCATTCACATCTATTTTTCTGTGCTAGATCTCAATTTGTTTTGTAGTGGCCTTCGACAGATTTATGCACGCCCTGCTTGGCGTATATATGTAAGTTTCGCTTTTATGGGTGATTCAATTAAATTAATGCGCATATAGTTGGGAATGGGTAATTTCCCTGGGATTCGAGTGGCAATTCATAACTGGGAAGAAGACATTCCGCTGGCCCATGGTGTGTACTACTGCATCTACCTCTACGCTATTCACAATTTACGCTGGTCCATTGAACAGGTCTTCTACTTCTTGAATAGATATAGCCTTTTATTTGCATTGATAGGAATGTACGTCCTTGTGACCGATATAACTATGAACTTCCATTCATCTCCCCTGCAGTGTCATCGCTTTGAATGTGACGACGTAAGGCTATTTACGATGCTACGTGTTATATTTTTCACACTGTGGTATAGGGAAATAGATTGCCAGGCCCTATACACATTCAATCAGGTGAGTATATGCGTTACTTATTATCTGAGGTATCACTAATATTCCCAAAACAGGTTTGCGGAAATGCAGCTGTTGGGCTTGCCAGTGTCAACTTGTCCCTCAGAACGTGAGATCCTACCAATTACCCGTGGCCACCTCTCTAACCGCTATGCAGGCTAGCTGTATGGTCACAAAAGTGGTATATTTTGTTTCCACTTATTGCGATTATCCTTGGTCATTGGTCCCTACTTTTGCACGGTAATTGCCACCCTTCAATCCGGGCATATATGTGTTGTGTATAACGGCTGTTCACGTAGGTATTTTGCTCAAGGCCGAATGGGTACCAGGCCAAGGTTGCGCCATTACAAATACGGACAACAAGATCTTGGCTGCTACCTTCATCTATTCCATGGCTTTCGATTTTACCGTCATGTCTTTAACAGCAATCAAACTGCTTTCGCCTTCTTCAAGAAATCGTTCCAGACTAGTGCAACTCATATTCCAAGATGGACTAATTTACTTTATTCTGGCGTGAGTGTTATGTCCATAAGCCGGAGGCATGCCTCACATCCATCTGCAGCTTCCTTTCAAATGTTGTTGCGACGGTACGTGCTCATAGTGACATCTAGATTCATTGGCTTAACTCGTTCCTCAGACATTCATGTTACTCAATCTCAATGCGGTAATGTCTGTAATCGCCAATGTTCCGGCCGCTGTTGTATCGACTGTAAGCCGCTTTTCGTGGTTCCTTGATCATCCATAACCTCACCCCTTTGCCAGATCGTTGCATGTCGTACTGTCAGACGGCTCAGCAGTTTTACTTCTTATGGTCCAGAGATTTTCCCGTCCGTCATCTCAACACATAAATCATCTCTTCCTTGCTAACGTTTACTAGATCCTCAGCCCAAGGTTCCACCTTGGCTTTCCGTTCACATGTCTCGGGAGTACGTCCGAAAATATCCACAAAGGCTGCCCCGAATGAAGGTGTTCACGTACAAGTAATGAAGCCCTCCTCCTTCGCTGATATAGCTTCACTAATATTCTTTTCTAGATGGAGACATTCCAAACGCCTCCAATGGGAAAAGTCGAATTCACAGAATATGATACTCCCAGCCAGTTGATAAAAAGCGATGCATCCGATTCCGACGGCCAAGTCGAATTCAAAAGGCCACCGTATTAGAGCCGCATCAAGGCCTCATTCCTCTCGTGTCCTCGTTCCTGAAAAATTACATTTCCCTAGGTGTGACAGATGATTTCTATTACGTTCTTCTGTTTTCATCGTGAGGGCCGTTTCCACAACCCCCTTCTTCATACCAGAGTTCTTTCATGTGACACGACAGATCTATGTTTTCATTGCGTCCTGTTCCTTCGTCTTTGAACATAACCTTTCTACGCCCCTGGGCCTTTTCATTCGCGCATCAGCTGGAAATTTTTATTTTAACACGGGACTGTTAGGGCTATTAGTAGTCCCTTATACGAATGTTGGAATCATTTTAGAGTCGTCGTGTCTATATACTAGCAAAAGTCTTGAATAAAAATCGCTTGAATTCGAGTCTTATAATGCAATTAAGGTCATCTAGGTCTAGAAAACAGTCGACCAGCGAACGCGGTCGTACGCGCAACCCTCTAGATCAAGTCTAAAGGCTGGCTTCGCCCTCCACGTCCATGACCCCTGTTGCCTCTCCCTCCTCTACCCCGATGCCCAGAATGCGGTTGCGGACCTTGAATAAACCCTCCTCTCGTCCCCCTGGGTACATTACTTCTCTCATATGAATGGCCTGCATTCATGTGTCCTGCATTCATTTGATCTGACCCCCGTACCCTGCCTCTGCCTCTGCCGGGACGCTTACGATGGCGCGAACCTGGCCTAGACCCATGTGCACTCCCGTCCCAATTTCGGTTATCGTCTCTAGGGCCGTTGGGTAGTCGTTCACCCCGTTCATCCCCCAGCTCTTCACTCCTTGCCCTTTTCCTTCCATTTCCACCACTTCCGGACGTAGAGGCAGAAGGAGGTCCAAGATAAGGATTTGGTGTCAAATCCCAGTCCGGCACCTGAATTCCTTCTGGTGGTGGAGCATATGCATAGGTATTCAGGTTTGAATTCTTGGCGTGACTTGAAGGGATAGGAGGCGGAGCAGGTACACCAACCTCTAAATCATCATACGTGTTTGGGATGGGTAGAGAATGTGTATTAGGGTTGGGGGTGGTAACGGTATTCGGATCCGGGTTCGCGTTGTAAACGGCTGGCAGAGAAGCCGGGATGGGCGATGGGATGGGCACATCAATCTTGAAAAAGTCATATGCGACCTTACAGATCTTTCCACTCTCCCAAGTATTCTCAGCGTTCACCTCAATATCTCGTATGATTCTGGCTCTGGTAATATCATTTGGGTTACGAGGCGAGGGGAATCTGTAAAACAGAATTAATATCATCAAAATAAACCGCGAAGTCATTTACCTGGACCCAATATGATTGAGCACCAACGCACTTGCCCCGATTTTCTTGGCGAATTCTCCTGCCATCTCAGGAACGGAATGACCCTTCCCCAGTGCTTTCTCTCTGACTTGTTCCTTCGTTCTCTTTGCTAATTTGCCACTCGGATCAGCCTCGAGAGAGATGTGCGAATCAGTCGCTTCGTGAATGAGTAGGGAGGCATCGGTGCATAGAGGCAGGATCGCGGACGGATCAAAGGTATCACCGAGGATGACGAGTTTCCGTGCAGGAGCAGCATCCTCAGTAAATACATAGCCGATGCAAGGGTCTGTGTGTTTTTGGTAAAACTAAGTAATTTGTAAGAAAAGGAAGGTCCTCACCCCGATGTTTAATTGGACCAGCGTCAACCCAAATCACACATTCCCTCCTACGTCCATGGCCACTTGCAATACCCCTCCAAAGGCCATCGTCACCGGCTCTCAAATCCCCACCTCTTTCTTCTGAATAATGCATAACATCTGTCTGCCTTGGGTCCATACGCGAGGGGTGATCCCTCGGAGCATTAATACACGGAGTAGAAGAATCATGAGGTGTCAAAAGTTCATGCACAGCGTAGGTGTAGTTCGTGCGCGTGCGCGTTACTTTTAGATTTTGGCGGACGAAAGTACGTAGGCCCGCGGGGCCGTATACATCGACTGTACGCTGTAACAAAATTCAGACGGGGGTGTTTGTGAGTAACTGAGTGGGCTCACTTGCGAGTTGGTTGAGTAACCTTGTAGATCGAACGGCGATGGTGGTGGCAGCAAAACGCCGCGCAGGAAGCCAATCAATCCCATAACATGGTCGACTTTACATCAATAAGCGCCCATGATCGCACACAACCATCACAGCCTCACCATGCATATGAGTGATGAACACTTTTGACACGTTCTGTATCTTCAGATTCGGCTTTAACCGTCCAGGCTGCAATGCAAACTGGCGTGTTGTACCCTCCGCACAGTCTACCACTGTTCTGATCCACGACGGTTACCAAATAAAAACGTTTTCGAGAAGAAATGGGACACGCACTCCAAAGAGATTGGTCCGCTAACATATCGCATACCAAAGATGAACAGTTTCTCGATTCCGAGGGACCACCTCCGCTTGATGTGCCTAAAAAAACGATAGACATGTCGGAAGACATTATGGTGATAGTTAGAGTTACGAACAGCCGGAGACGTCCAGCGTTTTCCTCTTTTGTAAGGGACGATACTGCTAAATTTAGAAGCCGAACGACTTTCCTGAACACGAGGCACATAGCACGCGACGCTATCCCTGATGATAATCGCTGTCTGACACGTCTGGAAAATCATGAGTTTTGAAGTTTAAAGGGCCACTTCAGGCCAAATCGCGTTTGCAGACAATGTCGGGCCCTCCCTTCAGAGTAATTTTTCATGACATGAAAAATCCAAACGACCGTTGTTCAACTATCGCATTCTTTGTTGCAGGTCTTTCCAAAGCAGATTTTGCTGGACAGCATTCGAAATAGTCTTTCTCCTGGAGTTTTTGAACTGCTCTAACAGATGGCCTAGGAGTCTTAGAGGAAGGCACTGGGAGGTGGTTGTGGGAAAGGAAGGCAATCAATGAAACGACCAACTTCTACAGTGAAGTTGTCAAATTTCGCTGGTCGAAGTCATAAACCAAAGTCAGTCATAGTTTCATCCGGCAAACCAATTATTTACCCCGTTTTCAGACCGACGTCCCGAAGCGTAATGATAATATTTGAAATCGCATCTTAGAAGACTACGAATAATACGAAATTCAACACGGTCGTCCACCAGAACTAGAGTACGAAATCTGTCAATCTCTCATAGTCCACATGTCTGTTATTTTCCAAGTCATCCATGTCGCTCTGGGAAACAACCACCAAGCTACACTGGGCAAGGGGCTTGAGTGTTCCATGACGACGTCGTGAGATGACATTCTCAAGGTTGTATGTTGGAAAACAGAGGGATCGTTTTCAAGTTCGTGATTTCCTTGCTCGTTACAAGGTTTTTAATGATTATGATACAGGAGCGGTGTGTCTCTTCCAATGCCGGAAAACCTGTCTGTCAAACTCGGCGAGAATTTTGGCCCTTGACTTCAATCGCAGCTACTTGTCAAATTGCTTGCACAACAAATTTCACAGTCCGTCGTCAAAGATCTCCCTTCCACCTTTTATTTGTCTCTGGGAGACTATCAATATCTGCAGGAACATGGCGTCTGTCCAAGAACGTGGCTATGACGTAAATGAGGCTGAAGCCCGATCTTATGAACCCACCAATATCATCGGTGATGGTATATTGCTTGGATTACTATCTTACTGCTCCTCCTCCTCAAGGCAGCAAGTTCGAAATCCCCAAGGGTCAACGCACGAAATGGCTACCAAGCAGGCGTCCTCCCTCTTGAAGATCTACAGCGAAGGCCAAGGAAACTCCACAGAACAAAAAGGACAAAGTTGTCACAGGCCCACGATCTTTTCCCATTTAACCGAGTCCCCTGTTCCTGGGGCTGATCCTGCTACCCTGAAGCTATGCATTCTATATATGTTTGCCCAGTACAAGAATTCTAATGGAACAAACCGACGCTGAGCGGAGTCGAACAGTACTGCTGTGCTGGTATCGATATTCTTTCTTCCTTAGGTGTAACAGACTACCCTGTATGGGGTTTCATGGCCTCAGGCACTAAATGCACACTTATAATGGCCGGGAGATCGACTAAACAGATGGATAAACTGTACGTCGTTGATATTTTTCGTAATCAAGCTAATGGATATGTGAAGGCGTATTCCTTTAATATTGAACGTTACACCCAAGGGTTCGATGTTTCATGGCCATTGCAAGCTTTGCAGCTTGTGATCTCTACACCGAATTCACAAACAACGAGAGTCACTACAACAACTAGAAGAGAAACTCGATCTGTCAATATGAAAATGTCATTCGCTTGGATTGTTAATCCTGCTTTCACTCAGCCATTTTTTTGTATGTACCCTAGTTCTTTATGGCATAGCATGGCATGAATACAGGATTTTCTTAGTACCTCGGAGTATCATAACCAAACATAGTCAGTCTGGGTACAGGAGATTACCATCAGAAGGGTCTGAGACCTGTGACGATCGGGGTGATGGGGATTGTTGGTTGAGATTTAGATGGACCAAGAGATCAAAAAAAGAACATCTGTTCAATGGTGATAATTCCATAACTTTCAGTCGGCACATGCAATATGCAGTAGACGGTCTTTGTTGGAATATTCGAACTTAAAGTTGTTGAATTCGTATTCCAAATTTTGTACTACTACTACTCGGCCTTTCACATCAACGAGACGTGTGACGCTGTGACTTGTCGACTTTCTTGTTTCTTTTGCTTGCCTGCGACTGGCATGCTGTATACTGAGAATTCACGGAAGACCGGCATGATAAGATGACAGCAGACAAGCCAAAGGTGTTGGGACAGTGGGACTATGGGACACGGTCTGGAATGCGTGGTGAGGTGAGTTGTGTTTGACATTGGTTTGAAGGCACTGCTCAAGTTCGAAATGACTTGGACGTGATCGAACTCACAATATTGAAGCCGCTGATTATTGATACCAATAATGTCTACCAAGTGATCACGTCCATCGAGACTCTTCGAACAGTCCTCTCTCTTATGAATCGGTTGAGGTTGCTCCTCTCCACATAATCGACGATTTATGTGTGTTCCCTTATCTTTGTCAGAAATTTTGATCATAAAGTAGAGGGAAGTTGCAAGTGGATTTTTCGCAGGTCGAGTACAGGGATATCGCTCCATTCATTGGACTCGATTCTTGTCGACAAATGCAAGACATGGGAACCTTTGACCTCTACCACTCCCGCATCCCTACCGACCTCTTCGAAACCATAGTGCAAGACATGGATATCATGTTGGTGCAATATGGGCTTCCCCTTTGCGGTACCCAAGTTCCCTGCCAGGGTCCGATCCTCCCCTTACGAGAGGCTGACACCTTTTTGCTACATATTAAATCGTCTTATTGCTCAATTTGGTTTGTCTTTCAGGAATCTGTCGGAATCTGTTATCAGAGCCCATGTTACTTCGAACAGGAGAAGCAAGTACTACCTCAGGGTCTTCGGTTGCATCTCTTTTGTTGTCGTAGGATTCAAGCCGAGAGCTGGAGACGACCGACTGGGTGCTATTGCCCAGGGAATAGCAGACCGCGATGGTCAGCTACCTTTTCCTTTTCAAAATACTAAAATTTATATGATGAGATTATCTGACTGGGCCAATTCATTACACTTTGGGATCTTATGGGACCCAGATGCCATATTCATGCCTTAGAGGACCCGTGCCTGGCGATCCTCGTCACCGCCCGCTCCCAGATTTTAGTCAAGACGACACCTACTGTGTGGTTACATTTCAAGCGTCAAAGGCCTTCCGTGACCGCGTGAGAGGGAGGGAGAATGGGATGACGAACTCTGATGTCTGCGCAGAGAGCATTTCAGCTTGGGGATATCAGTGGTGCCAATAGCTAGTTTAAAGACGCAGAATATTTTGAAACAGAGGTGAGACTCCTTACCAGGACAATTAGCATTGAAACAATTCCTATTAATGATGACAGTATTGAAATCGTGTAAGAAATTGACGATTAATCATGTCCGGTTACTGCTAGAATAGGTCAGTAAGAGGCTTTTGCTAGGCCTAAACTAATGGGGGGATTGCGCTGCTACGTCTGGTAAAAAAAACAACAGGTAATTAGAGGCGCGTACTCTGAATCCACCCTGTCCCCGTCCACAGCGTAGCCTAGCTGTTTAATACCTTTTAAATTCATTACTCCTTTGGTCTCCCATCTATCGATGCAACCTACCAACGTGGTGGCCCACTGTCAGCTCATTCCTGAGCCTGTAAAAATGTTTCCTAAACTATGAGTGTCTCTTCCGAAATGTCGGAAAATCCTGTTAAGACTGAGACTTTACTCAGCGTCTAATCAGAAATTTTCACAGCAGGATTCGGAAGCCACTGTCAAGTATTTCCTACCCGTTATTTCTCTGGCTTGACTGTCAGCCGTCGCTAATCAACCACTTCTGACACACATTGACTTTATATTATAAATCCATCCGAGTAAATCACAAGAAATGAGGGCATTCGTTTGTTATGATGTATAAGCCAGGAAGGAAATTGACCATCAGTTTCCGCAAGGACATAAGTGACTCGGAACCATCTCTATTAGAAGTAACCTCTAACATTGTTGGTGATTTAAATTCGGAATGCGCTGCTCGTGTGCTATGCAAGCACCGCTGAATGGTAGGTATAATCACTGTGCCTCATGGGGGTCACAGATCAAATTCTGCATCCGATTCGCGTGCCATTTGCCACGACGACTTGGTGATAGTCTAGCAGGAAAGATAATTTGTGGCACTTTGTGTTCCGCCGGCAGTGTAGTTAATGAATGGATAGACAATGGAGCACCCCTGAATGAATGCGGTTGTTTGTAAATGTTTACAAGGTGGGGTCAGCTGTTGCTATTCCTCTTCTGCACTTGCCACATTACTTCCCCACCAAAACACCAAGAAAAAGAAATAAGGAAGAAGAAAAGAGAGAAGGAAATACCAAATCTTCATCTTTTTTATAAGAGCACATCTTTTCTCACGGACTCATCTTCAATCATATCATTTCCTCTTTTTTTTTTCTTCTTGTTCTGTTCTTTCTGATTTTTGGTTGTTCATCTTTATCATATCCTGCTATCGATATCCGTGAAAGTCTGTCATGGCATCTCACGTTCCAATAAACGGTGTAAAGGTCTCTCGTATGTCCTTTTCCTTCTCTCTTTTAATCCATCGCTCATCGTTCCGTTCCACCTTTCGGCTCTTCCAATATCTCATTTCCATCCACATACACACTGTCTATATCATAAACTTAAACAAAAAGCTATAGACGACCCACACAAGCTCGTCAAAGTCATCGCTTCAGACGGGAAAACCGGAGAGACGAGAGAGCTCACGTATACGAACTGTAAAGTGGTAGGCAATGGCTCCTTTGGTGTCGTCTTTCAGGCCAGGCTCGTATCTGTCCCGAAAGATCAGGAGGATATTGCGATCAAGAAGGTGTTGCAGGACAAACGATTCAAGGTCAGATCATTCCTGTCATTTTTGCTTTCCTTTGGCGCTTTTTGTTCATGTTCCGACTCCTCGATCCCGTATTTGGCCCTTTAGAATCGTGAACTCCAAATTATGAGACTCGTCTCGCACCCGAACGTAGTCGACCTCCGCGCCTTCTTCTATTCAAATGGTGACAAGGTGGGCGTTTCATACAATCTTCATCATCAACATTCCTCACTCTACCATTTCAGAAAGACGAAATCTATCTCAACCTAGTCCTCGAATACATTCCTGAAACCGTCTACCGCGCAAGTCGTCACTATTCCAAACTCAAACAACCCATGCCCATGCTCCAGATCAAACTCTACATGTATCAGCTCCTCCGTTCCCTAGCCTACATCCACTCGGTGGGAATATGTCACCGCGATATCAAACCCCAGAACCTGCTATTGAACCCTGCGACGGGCGTACTGAAGTTGTGTGATTTTGGTTCAGCCAAGATTTTAGTTGCAGGGGAGCCGAATGTTAGCTATATTTGTTCGAGGTATTATAGGGCGCCCGAGTTGATTTTTGGGGCTACGAATTATACGACGAACATTGGTGCGTTTTTCTTCTCCTGTTTTGGTTTATATTAATTCATATTTCTGTTAAAGACATTTGGTCCACTGGATGCGTAATGGCCGAGCTGATGCTAGGCCAACCTCTCTTCCCGGGTGAAAGTGGTATCGACCAATTGGTGGAGATCATCAAAGTTCTCGGCACACCGTCACGCGAGCAGATCAAGACGATGAATCCGAATTATATGGAACATAAGTTTCCCCAGATTAAGCCTCATCCCTTTTCGAAGGTGCGTTTGCGTAATCTGTTCCTTATCCTCGTGATGCCTCATTTCATATCAATTTCACTATCATTAATTAATCATGCCGTGCTCATGCAATGTTCTATAGGTGTTCCGACCACGCACTGCTCCCGAAGCCATTGACATAATCTCTAAACTCCTCGAATACACCCCCGGAGCTCGTTTGAGCGCCGTACAGGCCATGGTCCACCCTTTCTTTGACGAACTGAGGCAAGAGGACGCAAGGATGCCGAACGGGAAGGAATTCCCTCCGTTGTTCAATTTCACGCGTGAGGGTGAGTGTCTTCCCGGTTCTTTGATTTGGACATGACCACTAATCAACTGACACGTCTAGAACTCTCTGTACGACCCGACCTCATCCGCCAACTTGTGCCGCCTCATTGTGAGCCCGAGTTGGCTTCACGGTCGATCAGATTGGATAACTTTGAGCCGATACCGCTTGAACAACTGAAGATCACCTTGGATTGAAGTCATTCACTGGTGGTTTTATTGTATATATTGCATTTCATGACGTGACGAAGAAGCGTTGATAGCTTACCTATTTTCCCTTTGCCCTGTTTTGTTTGATTGTCCAAATTCCTTTAGCACCCTTGATTTCAGCCTTCACTTATGCCCTTCTCTCCCCCTCTCGTTTCCTTACGACCCGACCAGACAGAGCCTCGCCGCCCACTATATATATCAGTCTTTTTTTCTTTTCTTAAAGTTATAAATGACAAAAGAGGTGAAACGTATCCATTGGCAATATTCGGAATCAAATTGACGATAACGAGGATTTAACCCTTCCTCAATCATAATGAGCAATCCAATCAGCTGGTGCAAAACGAATTGAATTAACTGAAACTGTTTTAGGCTGCACATTCAAATGTTTGAGACTCATTTGTGCGCAAAAACGAGGCGATTGTTGTCAAACTTTATTATGAGGCACATTTCACGAGCATGGTGAAATTTTCAAATAATTTTGAGCAGGATACGAGTGATAGCGGACCTATGTTCTAGCCGGTTCTAGCTAGAATTGTAATTAGTACCAAAACGGGACAGTATGCTTATGTTTTATGAACGATGGCGACATGTGTCGCGAGACGAACGTGAATTGATGTTGCTTGGCCATGGCCACAAGCTTTAAGCACGTCGTCGGCCACCGATGAGCATGTACAGATGCTCTCTTCAAAGAATTTGTACTGCGATACCATCCCCGCACCAAAGCCCGCTATAGCTGCCTTGGTCGCAGCTGATCCGGATCTTCAACTTAAACTCCTTCAACGACAACAAGAGGTTTCTGGTTCCCCCATGACATTTGAGACTCTGCAATTGGACAGTCCTGCCAGTGACTCGTCTGAGGTCGATTCCGGTGGTGAAGGCAATGTCGATGGAGGTAGAGCCACCGCTGCACCACCACCACCACCGCAGAGGAAACTCTGTGTGAGGCATCAAAGAATGGCAGATCAGGGTATGAATGTGAAGTTGCAAAAGGTTCAGTTTCTCTTATGTTTTTTAATATATATTGTCTGACATTCTACGCGGCATTTAGTCGCTAGACGCACTTCCTCTCGAAGAACGTGAATCAATCAACGCAATTTGGTCCAATTTCTCGTCCTCATCACACCAACGACGGTCTCTCATCCTCCAGGGCCTGCTCACAATGTGTTGCTTCTCCCAGCTCTCTCTCATATCAGAGCAGCTCGCACATCTTATCCGAATTGACCCCTTCAGTGTCTTGCCCAAAGAGATCTCTCTAAAGGTCCTGGGCTATCTCGATGCCACGTCTCTCTGTAGAGCAGCACAAGTGACGAAAAAGTGGAAAGCTCTAGCGGATGACAATGTGCTTTGGAAGGGGATATGTGAGCAGCATATTGGCCAGAAATGTGTAAAGTGTGGCTGGGGTTTGCCCATTCTGGAGAAGAAGCGGTGTGCATATAGACCAAAATCAACATCACCTTGTCCGCCGTCTCCGTCGTCATCGTCTGGCCCAGATTCACCTGGACCATCGTCGTCTTCGACGCCCTTTTCAGTTCCAATGACGATAACGACGCTAGCACCACCGTCATCATCCCTAAAGCGAGGTGCAGCTGATCCATGTCCTGTCGCCTTGTCTCCACCACTGAAGAGGTGTCGATCAGATAATATCCGCCCTAATTCTAATACCAATGCTGCTGCTACTACTGCTTCCGGCTCGTCTAATCTTGTCCATTCCCGTTTCCCGCCAACTTCCGGCGCCCCTCAATTCGCCCCAGACTTTGCCAACTCAATGAATGAAGCTATGACGATACCTGTTTCCCCCTCTGCGAGAAAACCTTGGAAGGTCGTCTACAGCGAACGAATGACCGTCGAACGCAATTGGCGTCGTGGCCGATGTACGACGCGGACTTTGACAGGCCATACAGATGGCGTAATGTGTCTCCAATTCAACGAAAATCTATTACATCCTTCGTTCCCGGTCCTTATCAGTGGTTCGTACGACCGCACCGTCCGCGTCTGGAATATGGAAACCGGAACACAGCTGCACTGTCTCACAGGTCACACGCTCGCCGTCCGTGCATTACAATTCGACGAAGTCAAGCTGATCACGGGCAGCATGGACTGTACATTAAAAGTGTGGGATTGGAGAGCTGGAAAATGTATTCGAACGCTCACGGGCCACTCGGAGGGTGTTGTGTGTTTGAATTATGATGAGAATGTGTTGGCGAGTGGGAGTGTCGATGCGACGATCAAGGTTTGGAATTTTAGGACTGGACGAGCGTTTACGTTGAGGGGCCACACGGATTGGGTGAATTCTGTCCAACTTTGGGATTTGAATCCTTCGCACACGAATGGAAGGGCCTCTTCTGAGGGTCCAAATCTTTTCGACTCGGGCTCAAGGTCGCCGAGTCATAATAATAGCTGTCACCAGATCGACCCTGGCAAGATGCTTTTCTCTGCGTCAGATGATGGTACCATCAGACTTTGGGATTTGAACGCGGAGAGTTGTGTACGCCAATTTGTTGGGCATATGGGACAGGTGCAGAGCATGAAATTGCTTTTGGCTGGTGACCATGATGAGGATGATGCCAGTGAAGGAGAGGAAGACCGAGAGCGAGAGAGAACACCCCCAAGTCCTCCTTCCAATTCATCATCTCCGTATCCCTATACCCATTCACACCAATCTCCCCAGCTGCTACATCTTCAACAAGAAGAACAACGACAGCGGCCAGCACAGAATCTCCTTGTTCCTAATCGCAAGAAACCAGTTCTCGTCTCTGGAAGCTTGGACAACACAATCAAGCTATGGGACATTGAAACAGGAAAGGCGACTAGGACATATTTTGGCCACATCGAGGGTGTTTGGGCTGTTGCGAGCGATAAGATGAGGTTAGTGAGCGGGAGTCATGATAGGACTATCAAGGTTTGATTTCCATTTGTCACTTGAAGCGTTTTTTTAACTAACACAACAAACTCTTTTGGAAGGTATGGTCGAGAGATTCAGAAAAGTGCCTTGCGACGCTTATTGAACATCAAGCGGCGGTTAGTTGCCTTGCCCTTGGTGAGGATAAGGTTGTGTCGGGGAGTGATGATTGTACTATCAAGATTTGGTCTTTCGACGATTGATATTTGAATCGTAATTTTTCGGCGGTGGTTTTCTGTCATTGTCCTATTTTTTCAATTCACGTACAGTAGAAGTCAAGTGTTCAGTAGTGTACTCATCAGATCCACCTATACCTGCGCATGGTATGAACTTAATTGAAATGGGGTCACTATTTACAATTGAGAGGGTAGGATTGAGCGATTTCAAGCACTGTAAGGGTAAAAGGGCATAAACAATAAAAGTTGTACAAGGAGTATTGAACCTACTTCAACTAAACAAGCCCAAAAACAAATAAATCACACACTTCTTCAACCTCTGGGTTTGAAGCCAAGTTGCTTCATTTGATCTTTACGCGAGCGACGGTTTGATGCTCCCTGACCCTCGAGCTTTGCACTGACTGCTAACAGTCGTTCATATGTGTCTTCAGAATAGGTGGCACCACGCAGCTGAGCCAGAAGATACGTCAATTGTTCCTCTTGCGGGTGATCGCCCACCGTTGGAAGTCTGTAATGCAAATAATCATTACTGCGGGCCATGAACGTGGTGTATCGTTTGAGGTTTATGAGTTCCTGGCCGCCTTCTTCAATAATCATCGGGTGTTCATGTAGGGCCTTCTCCATTTCAATCAGATGGACTCTCAACCATGGAATGCAGGCGCCTCTTTTATCAGCAGTCGATGCTGATTTATTAAGAGTGTCCCAATACCCACGGTAGTTAGAGTCCGGATTCACAATATGGTACAAAGCACTTAGTTTGCCTTGCTTGTCACGCGTTAGCGTTTTCATTGTAACCTTGAGCCTTTGGATTGCGGTGGAATATAGTGCATTGATGATGGCAGTCGCTGAGGAGAAGTTCCTCATATCCCGACATTCCTAGACAAACATATTAAGCAGACTTTAGAGAAGCGATAAACTGTTTGGACTTACGAGAGCCGTTTTAATGAAGTAAGTCATAACTTCAGCACGTCTGTGGACATCATCATCATATTGAAGGATAGATTCAATGACCCAGAGTTTTATTTTTTCATTTGATTCGTAGAACTTGTTGATCTTCTCGGAGCTGCGTTTGGCCAAATGCAGCACGTAGTCCGAAGGCCGTAACACTCGATAGTTCTCTCCTTCGAGACGTGAGAGTGCGATGGCGAGGCCATGTGGATCAAGGTATGCAATTGGAATACCTTCCTGTACAATTCGACTTGGAGACGCCGAATACCCTACAATCTGAAGACAAGTCAAAAAATCAATTCCAAAAGATGTTGTTGAACAGCACCCACCTGATTAATGAGTTGTCGTAAATTTTTGATCCCATAGAGACGGGCTGCTTCTGAGTTTGTTTGGATGGCATTCTCGCACAAAGCTTGTATCTCCAGCCTTAGATTTCGGTCCAAGGGGATGGACCCTAGCTCTAGCCAGTGTTCAATCACTAGATAGGCACTGCAACCGATTTTTAGCTCATCTCGAAGCTACGACAATATTGGTAACATACTTATGCTGGCCAACCCGGACATCTGCACTTGTCTCATCCTTCGCATCTTGAAAGCGACGAACAATGATTT